>CAXKVI010000151.1:0-67500 GCA_964058755.1 Campiglossa producta
ATTATGTAAAACGCTAACTTTAGCAAAGAGCCATATACATACATTTTTTATCACGCTTTTATTAGGTTCACTTGTATGTTTGCTAGTTTGTTTGTTTGTTTGCTTGCTCGTATGTATGTATGTGACTCTCATTCGGTCTAAGTCCCAGTGGCCCAAAAACCGTAAAATGTCCCTACAATATGGGTATCAAACGAAAGGTGAAGGATAAATTTATCGATAACTGAGTTATTGTCAAAATGTGAGGCCAAATATCTTAAAATTTCCTAACAATATGGGTACAAAATGAAAGTGGAAGGCCAGAGCTTTCGTTTGGACTGCTGTATTTTTCGATATATCAATTGATAATTTCATAGGACATTTGACTAAAAAGTAATGCTAGTTACTTTACTACGCTTTCATTAGCTTTACTTGTATATACATTCATATGTATGTTTGCTTGTTTGTATGTAACTCTACTTCAGTCTACCCGATAGTGGCACATGACTGTCGCAAAAACCTTGAAATGTGCCTTTAATATGGGTGTTGTCAAACGATAGGAGATTGTATTTGGACTTCGATATATTTATCGACAACTGAGTTATCGGTCAAAATGAGGTTGTCCAATAATATTCAACATTGCCTACAATATGGGTATCAAACGAAAGTGGAGGCCCAGAGGTTTCGTTTGCACTGCGGTATATTTCGATATATTTATCGATTACTTCATAACACATTTTAATAAAAGTAAAAAAATAAATATAGTTTAAAATGCGAAAACACGCGCTTTTAAAGAATATTGCACTAAAAAGGTAAACATAATTTATATAAAAAACGAAGATTATGGAAGAAAGCGGACCACGCTTTTTCCACAATACTACTGTGTAGGGTTTTAAAATTATTTTCAACTTTTCAATACTCTCTAAAAGGGTGAGTTTTAGTTTTTTTAAACTGTATTTATTGAATGATATAAAGCATACTATTTCGTACTGATTCATTTAATTTATTATTTAGTTAAAAGTGATATTGCGGCCTTTAAAATGTAATTATTTTCTTATTTCGAGGTCAAGACCACATTTAATTAAAAGAAGTTTTAAGTTTTTCTTTTATATTTATATTTATTCGTCGATATTTCGATTTCATGAAATCATCATCAGGAACTTTCGACCATGAGCTTAACTTCGACCCGGCATTGTCAAAAGTTCCTGATGATGATTTCTATCTGAAATAGAAATAT
Organism: Campiglossa producta; assembly: GCA_964058755.1. Classification (NCBI taxonomy): domain Eukaryota; kingdom Metazoa; phylum Arthropoda; class Insecta; order Diptera; family Tephritidae; genus Campiglossa; species Campiglossa producta. The sequence continues at coordinate 1,214 of CAXKVI010000151.1, forward strand.
CGACGAATAAATATAAATATAAAGAAAAACTTGAAACTTCTTTTATTATATTTGGCCTTGAGCTCGAAATAAGAAAATAATTTAATTTATTATGTTAATTTTATACAAAAGCTATTATTTAAGAAAACAAATATTAAACAGGTTTTTCCAACATATGCATTTATTTAATATATATTTATTAATAACTTAGCCTGTTATATTGCAAAAGTGTTATTAATAATGTATAAATTACAAAAACCATTCATTCAATTGATCCAGACTTACTCAATTATTCTTACACATTCATAGGGTTACGAACTATTACAAAAAAAATTTTTTGTCAGGGTAATACCTTTGAATTATGTCAAATTAAATCAAATTCATCTAATTTGGCAAACAAATTCATTCTGCGGACAAACATTCTCGAAATAACTTCGCCAAATGCGACGCATTTGGTGCAGTGTAAATGTATCATAACATGCGATTTTTTCGTTTTTGGAGTGTGCTATATACAGTAAGTGTGCTGGCTTAACCCTAAGCTGGCACACACACATCGATAATTTTTAAAAAACAACTGTAATAAATTAAATGAACCCGTACTAAATTAGCATTAAATAGTGGTCAGTCAAAAACGTTTTCGTTTTTGGAGTGTGCTATATACAGTAAGTGTGCTGACTTAACCCTAAGCTGGCACACACACACCGATAATTTTTTAAAAACAACTGTAATAAATTAAATGAACCCGTATTAAATTAGCATTAAATAGTGGTCAGTCAAAAACGTTTTCGTTTTTGGAGTGTGCTATAATGAGTGTGCTAGCTTAACCTTAAGCTGGCACACACATCGATAATTTTTAAAAAACAACTGTAATAAATTAAATGAACCCGTATTAAATTAGCATTAAATAGTGGTCAGTCAAAAACGTTTTCGTTTTTGGAGTGTGCTATATACAGTAAGTGTGCTGACTTAACCCTAAGCTGGCACACACACACCGATAATTTTTTAAAAACAACTGTAATAAATTAAATGAACCCGTATTAAATTAGCATTAAATAGTGGTCAGTCAAAAACGTTTTCGTTTTTGGAGTGTGCTATAATGAGTGTGCTAGCTTAACCTTAAGCTGGCACACACATCGATAATTTTTAAAAAACAACTGTAATAAATTAAATGAACCCGTATTAAATTAGCATTAAATAGTGGTCAGTCAAAAACGTTTTCGTTTTTGGAGTGTGCTATATACAGTAAGTGTGCTGACTTAACCCTAAGCTGGCACACACACACCCATAATTTTTTAAAAACAACTGTAATAAATTAAATGAACCCGTATTAAATTAGCATTAAATAGTGGTCAGTCAAAAACGTTTTCGTTTTTGGAGTGTGCTATATACAGTAAGTGTGCTGGCTTAACCCTAAGCTGGCACACACACACCGATAATTTTTTAAAAACAACTGTAATAAATTAAATGAACCCGTATTAAATTAGCATTAAATAGTGGTCAGTCAAAAACGTTTTCGTTTTTGGAGTGTGCTATAATGAGTGTGCTAGCTTAACCTTAAGCTGGCACACACATCGATAATTTTTAAAAACAACTGTAATAAATTAAATGAACCCGTATTAAATTAGCATTAAATAGTGGTCAGTCAAAAACGTTTTCGTTTTTGGAGTGTGCTATAATGAGTGTGCTAGCTTAACCTTAAGCTGGCACACACATCGATAATTTTTTAAAAACAACTGTAATAAATTAAATGAACCCGTATTAAATTAGCATTAAATAGTGGTCAGTCAAAAACGTTTTCGTTTTTGGAGTGTGCTATAATGAGTGTGCTAGCTTAACCTTAAGCTGGCACACACATCGATAATTTTTAAAAAACAACTGTAATAAATTAAATGAACCCGTATTAAATTAGCATTAAATAGTGTGCAATTTAGTACGAGTTCCTTTTTGGAGTGTGCTATAATGTGTGTGCTAGGTTAAGGGACCTGTCTTATCTACTTTCTAAATAATGAAGACAATTTAGACAGATCTTCCTTATAGCAAAACGACAACCGAAACAGAAGCCGGGACGCTTAAAATATCAGCTGAGACAGCTTCTCAAACCCAACAAACAATGAGACTAGATTTCGATTGGAGGTACATTCGAGAACTAGCCCCATTCTCCAATCTCTAACGTTAGAGGACGACTCGAGAAACATCCGAGAATCACAGCATTTTCCAACAAAATGGGACATAATTCTCAAATGGAGAAAACGATAGTTTTCGAGTCGAATTCTGATGTCATTTTCCAATAGGATTCTAATGTGTGTTGGCACTATTTCAAAATGCTCACCTTTTTCAGTTTATATTCAGAAAGTTACAATTTATATTCAGAAAATTACAATTAATATTCAGAAATTTATTTGATATTCAGAAAATTACAATTGATATTCAGAAAATGAAAATTCATATTCAGAAATCCAAATTTATATGAAAAAATTTTAAATGCGGAGTACAAAGAGATTTTCTGAATATGAATTGTAACTTTCGGAATATCAATTGTAATTTTCTGGTTATTAATTTTAATTTTCTGAGTATCAAAAGGAACTTTCTGAATATTAATTGTATTTTTTCTGAATATGAAATGGAAATTCTGAATATTAATTGGAATTTTCTGAATATCAATTGTAAATTCTGAATATCAAGTGTAACTTTCTGAATATAAACTGAAAAAGGTGTAGTTCTCTAACCTATCTCGAGTTCTAGTTATCTAACGCAAAGACGAACATTTCTCTAACGTTAGAGACTGTGTTTGTTGGGAAAATGTACGGAAATCTATGGCGACGGCGAGTTTCAAAGATGATTCAACGACGAGCTGTAGAGTTCTACACAAACGACAACATATATAATTAAACAAACTAAAACCCAGCGGTTACGCTGGCCAGGTCTTCTTTTGTGAGGGGATGAATACCTTTGGACAAGACTTCTAAGTTACAAGACATGTTTCGTTTCGTTTCTCTAAGCAAAACTGATGATCTCTTAAAACGGGTATGAAGTCAACAAGAAGAAGCCACCTATGACTAAACGAATTTGGGATAAAATAAATAGTTATCCAGCTCAAAATTGAAGAGGGGGATCAGGAAAACCCTCACATTGATCCAAAAATAGCGGAAAAACTAATTACACAAATGTGGAGTAATATTTTCTGCAGCAAATTTGGGAACAGCATGAATAGCTCCAATTCTTCAACAGGAAGCGAGTTCCCGAAGATTAAACATGGAATTTTGCAAAAAAGGGTACAAAAGCTTATTGATTTCTATGAAGGACGGCTACGAATCCCATCAGACGTAAATTAAAATGCGTAGAAGTTCAGTGGAAGTTCAACTGACGAATCAATGGAAATATCAAAAACTATTGAGTTGATTAACTACACCTGAGCAAATGCAGAGCTACAAACCAAAACGAAATAAGTGTACACTGATTCACTGTGTACTTATTGTGTTTTGGTTTGGTGATCCTCAAATGGATATTGTCTAAGCTGAAGTTAAATGCTGGGCGGCGAGCAGTTTATTATTATTGTTGTTATATTATATGGTTGAGGGAGTTGGCCGGGGTTGCCGGTTCGAATCCCACCTCAACCAAAGTCTTTTTAATTTTATTTAATTTATTATTTTTATATTCCATCATGGACTGTGTTCGGTTCTTTTTAATTATTTGTATGTACCATCAAATCTAGTGGACTGTGTTTTGCTAGTGACACTCTGTATGTATTAATTGGGGCGAGCACTTTGGCTCTGAGAATTCATCGTTGGGTATTCTCATTTCCTTAGAAAACCCCTCAAAATTTTTGGTGGTGAGCACTTGGGCCCTGAGGCATTGGCGGCTATTGGCTTACCCCATTTTGCTTGTGAAAAACCACGATTTGTGATTGCCACTGTAAGCTATGTATTCCGAATATTCCATAAATTATCTGCGAATTACAATAGTATGTAATGCAGATGAAATAAACGACACCATGTTATGTCGCTTAAAGAGATATATTCGACAAGTTGGATGGCAAAGAAAACTTAAATCGTATCCCTGAAGAATTTGGAGACACTACATTGACGAGGTTTGAATCGAACAGATCCCCTTTCTAAGTTATTAAGCAAGAATCTCATTGCATTTGCCAAGCTTCATCCATACGTCATACACGAGTCGGCACAGCGGCAGCTACCGATTACACAGCTGTTACTGTCGGAAATGACTTTTTAAGTCTTATAGATCACGTCATTTTATAGACCTCGTCATCTATATCTATACTAATATATATTTTGAAAGCCGTTTTTTTCTCGACCGCAATGCTCAAAAACGGGTGGACCGAATTAAATGAAAGTTTGCACGTATTTTTTACTTGAGCCCGATATGGTTAAAGGCCAAATAAATATAAAATTCCGGGAAGGTTTTGGAAATATGCTACAAAATGTGGACCGAGGTGCCGACGAAAGCTTTACCATGGTGTGATTATTAGTCCCATATGAGAGCCCCTTTTCGATGTTTTGACCAATATATTGGAACATGTGTGGCCCTAGACGGTGTAGAACAATATTTTTTTCGATATGGGCAGTAAATTTAACGTGACTCAAACGTTTGAGAAAACATCTATTCTCAACTTTTTCTCAAATTTTGTTTGTATAACAGGATTATTTATTGAACTATATTAATTAAAAAAGTATTATGTAAAATTTAACTGAATAAATGGAAACTCGCTTTCTATTAAAATGATGAGTGTCAAGTTAGCTAAGCACCCTAATGCAATCGAGTCGGGACCAGGTGGATATTTTGCCGTTATTTTGCCGTGATTTTGCCGGGAAAGAATTAATTTTGTCGGGCAATTATTTTTGGACTTTAGCAAAGCACCCCAAAATTCCGGGAAAAAATTACCCGGCAAAATTAATTCTTTCCCGGCAAAATCACGGCAAAATAACGGCAAAATATGAAACAAGTCCGGTTTCGATATCTTGTCTCTAACACCGTTTTCATTAGGGTGCTTAGCTAAGTTGATATCAAGTTAGCAAAGCACCCCAAAATTCCGGGAAAAAATTACCCGGCAAAATTAATTCTTTCCCGGCAAAATCACGGCAAAATAACGGCAAAATATGAAACAAGTCCGGTTTCGATATCTTGTCTCGAACACCGTTTTCATTAGGGTGCTTAGCTAAGTTGACGCGAAACTTCGTATATGAAAAAGTCCAGAAATAATTGCCCGACAAAATTAATTCTTTCCCGGCAAAATCACGGCAAAATAACGGCAAAATATGAAACAAGTCCGGTTTCGATATCTTGTCTCTAACACCGTTTTCATTAGGGTGCTTAGCTAAGTTGATATCAAGTTAGCAAAGCACCCCAAAATTCCGGGAAAAAATTACCCGGCAAAATTAATTCTTTCCCGGCAAAATCACGGCAAAATAACGGCAAAATATGAAACAAGTCCGGTTTCGATATCTTGTCTCGAACACCGTTTTCATTAGGGTGCTTAGCTAAGTTGACGCGAAACTTCGTATATGAAAAAGTCCAAAAATAATTGCCCGACAAAATTAATTCTTTCCCGGCAAAATCACGGCAAAATATGAAACAAGTCCGGTTTCGATATCTTGTCTCTAACACCGTTTTCATTAGGGTGCTTAGCTAAGTTGATATCAAGTTAGCAAAGCACCCCAAAATTCCGGGAAAAAATTACACGGAAAAATTAATTCTTTCCCGGCAAAATCACGGCAAAATAACGGCAAATTATCCACCTGGTCCCGACTCGATTGCATTAGGGTGCTTAGCTAGGTTAGGTTAGGTTCAAGTGGCTACCGTAGAGGCACACCTAGGCCAGTATTAAAAGGCCCGTTGTGATACCACCAACACTAGGAAAGTCAGTTCCGGGACCCTGCCATATGGAAAATCCCGGTATTAACGGAATTCTCCACATAGCAGAATCCCGGGACTGACGTTCCTATACCGACACCGTTACTCCTCCTCGAACCATTTAGATGACTTGATGAAGGCCATCAGGTCCTTTATGTCCAGCTCCGTGACCTGGCGTAGGCTAACCAGGAAGGGAACTCCCAAAAAGCGCATTCTCGCGCCACTTAAAGCCGGGCAGTTGCAGATGAGGTGCTCCACCGTTTCCTCCTCCTCATCATCCTTACAACTCCTACAGCATCGTCGGTAGGGCACACCAAGTCTTTCTGCGTGCCTACCAATGAGGCAGTGCCCAGTCAATACGCCTATTAATATGGAGATTTCTCTTCTCCTTAGGGCATAAATTTGTCTCGATCTTTTATGATCCCATTTCGGCCAGGTTTCTTTGGATATCCGGCATCCTGGAGATTGCAGCCATCTTTCGTTGGCTTGGCGGAGTGTGTACTCCTTCAGCATAAGCTTGCAAGTGGCAAACGGCATACCTAAGCGCTCTTTATCCCGAAGAACCTGCTTGGTCGTGCCCTGCCTCGCAAGTTCGTCTGCCCTACAATTTCCCTCAATGTCCCTATGCCCCGGGACCCATGTGAGGTTCACGCGATTCTGTTGGGCCATCTCCTGTAGAGATCGACGACAGCTGAGCGTCAGTTCAGAGTTGAACGAATAAGAGCCAAGGGATTTGATGGCCGCCTGGCTGTCGCTGAATATAAAAATGTCGTGTCCGATAGTGTGTTGGCCTATCCAAGCCGCGGCGTCCATGATTGCTGAAACTTCAGCCTGGAAGACACTGCAGTGATCAGGTAGTCTGAAGGAGAGCTCAAGGTTCAGATCCTTTGAATAAACCCCTCCTCCAACTCTGCCGTCTAACTTCGAGCCATCAGTATAAATGGAAGTGCCGCCATGAGTGGCGGGACTCCGATCCGTGCTCTCCCATTCTTCCCTGCTGGGAATGTTGATTTTAAAACAGCTATCTCCGACTGTTGTGGTCGCACAACGATCCGTGCTCAGCGGAAGAAAGCTATAGGATCCCAAAATACAGGCGTGTCCAGTAGTGCTTGCGCCCCAGCCGGACGTTTCCCTTAGACGTAGAGCCGATGTTGCTGCTACCCGGTGCCCTTCCAGATCGAGTGGCAAAATGCCAAGAATGGCCTGGAGTGCTTCATTGGGCGTTGTTCTTAACGCACCGCTTATACAGATCATGCAAGATCTGTGTACTTTACCTAGCAGATTAAGGTTTGTTGCCTTGCTCAGCGCAGGCCACCATACCACAACTCCATAGAGCATGATTGGTCGAATGATTGCGGTGTAGATCCATTTGCATATTTTGGGGCTGAGCCCCCATTTCTTTCCAATGGCTCTTTTGCATGTGTAGAGTGCAATACACGCTTTCTTCTGGCGCTGAAGAACATTCTCCTTCCAGGTTAGTTTCCTATCCAGAACTGTGCCTAAGAACTTGGCTTTGTCAGCCAGGTTCAGGTGCACGTCATTCAGTTTTGGTAGTGTTAGCGGTGGTATCTTATAGCGGTTGGTGAAAAGAACCAGTTCTACTTTTCCCGGGTTGATGCTCAGTCCGCAGCGCGAGCACCATGAGGAAACCTCTCGCAGTGCTGCTTGCATCAAGTCGCACAGGGTCTGTGGGAATTTGCCCCTATATACTATAGCTAAGTCGTCTGCATATGCCACTACCTTCCCGCCCCCCCAGCTTGTGTCTCGCAGCATCGAGTTGACAGTGAGGTTCCATAGAAGCGGGGAGAGAACACCACCCTGAGGCGTTCCCCTTGTGACATAGCGTGATAAGTCAACCGAGCCCAGTGATGAAACTATTCGTCTACCCCTTAGCAGTTGATCAATAAGTCCAATAAGAGACCTGCTTATGCCCAGACTTGTTAAAGCGGTGTTTATAGCATCAGGGCTTATGTTGTTGAAGGCTCCTTCAATATCTAAAAAGGCCGCAAGACAGTACTCCTTCTCATACAGCGATTTTTCAATAACAGAAACTAGGCTGTGAAGCGCAGTTTCTGTAGATTTCCCTTTGGTGTATGCATGCTGATAGCTACAGATCAGGTTGCTATCAATAGTAGAGGAGAGGTAGTCATTTATTATCCTCTCGAAGGTTTTGAGCACAAAGGATGAGAGACTGATCGGCCTGTAGTCCTTCGGCTCGTAATGAGACGCCTTCCCCGCCTTAGGAATAAACACTACCGTGGCACTTCTCCAGGAGCACGGAATGTAGCTAAGAGCCAGGCAGGCTGTATAGAGAAATACCAGCCATTTGGCTGATGTCTCCAGCGTGTTTATGAGTTGTGCGGGAATAATCCCGTCTGGCCCGGCAGCCTTGAACGGTTCGAAGCTCTTAACCGCCCACCTAACCTTTTCCTCCGTGATGGGTATGTATACAGCCAGGTTTGTTGTAGGTGCTACGGGTTCCTCATGCAAGTTCCCTGGGAAGTGCGTATTCAAGAGCAGCTCTAGGGTTTCCCTCTCCGTGCTGGTCCAGGATCCGTCAGGTTTGCGCAAATAGCTTGTGGCTGTTTGAGTTTTTGAGAGCACTCGTCTAAGTCTCGCTGTATCGTCGACATTTTCGACCCCAGTGCAGAAATTTCTCCACGATACTCTCCTCGCCTGCCTCAGAGCTTTTTTGTAGGCCCTGAGTTTAACTTTATATTCGAGCCATTGAGTCTCCGTGCCAAGGCTCTTGGCCTTATTAAATTGTGTCCTACATGATTTTCGCTTAGCTAACTTGACACTCATATTCTTTTTGCTTAAAAAATCATCAAAATTTGAATATATGAGACATTTCTTATGAAAACGACTAATTCAAAAAGCTGTCTAGTCTCGGATTTCGCTCAAACTTTGAGGGACACTTCTTTAGTGTCCTAAAGGAAAAAAATTACAGACATTTAAACGAGTGGCTATAAGAATCAAATGTGTGTAAATTTATTCCTTTAGGACCCTAAAGAAGTGTCCCTCAAAGTTTGGACAAAATCCGAGACTAGTCAGCGTCGATTTTTGCTAATATTAGACGTTTTTATATGGACTATTTGGGATTTAACTCTTATCTGCTCTAGTTATGCGGAAAAAATCAAATTAACGTAGATTTTAAATTTAAGTTAATTTCAGTGTTACAACTTTTAAAAAGGGACTACACTCTAAACTTTTTGAGAAAATTTACAGTGGCTAGATATAAATTGTTAGGTACGCTCTCAGAGAGAAAACTTCAAAAGACCCATCGATCCTATGAGTGGTAAACAATTTTTTGGGGTCAAATGTCAAAATTTAATATTTTTTGGACTTTTCTCGAAAACGGTAAGCTTTTTTTTTAAATTGGGCCAAGTTGTAGGCCTGAAAACTGAAAATTCTCTACAAAAAAGGCTCTTGCATTTTTTATCTAAGAGTCACCAGCTCTGAGACATCGCGATATACATTATATGCAAATATATTCCACGTGTGGACTTTTTAGAACTTTTCTCCAAATATTTAGAATGTTGGAAATTTTCTTTTAGGTACCGTTTATTTGTCACGAATTTCACCATCAAAAGCCTATAGTTCTCGAGCTAGAGCCACCTTTTCTCGATGCATAATATCAAAAAGTACTAGTACGGTGATTTGAGATATCTTGTATAACAAGCATTCCGAAAGAGCCAAACTTTTGGGGAGAGGTCAGGTTGACCCCCAGAAAGAAAACTGTTGAGAAAAATCCGAAAAAACCTTTTTTTTTAATTTCCTCGATTTTTGATTCCGAATAACTCTTTTAGCACACGTGGGATCGATGGGAACTATTACAGTTTTCTTTCTGGGGGTCAACCTAAGCTCTTTCCAAAAATTTGGTTCTTTCGGATTTCTTGTGCAAGATATCTCAAATTACCGTACTGGTAGATTTTGATATTATGCAGCGAGAAAAGGTGGGGAGTTTTGTAATTTTCTTTCTGACGGCGAGCATAAGCTCTCTACAAAAATTTGATTAAAGAAGATCCGAATATTGTGAAAATTGTTCTGTATTCGCAATGAAAGAAAATACTTAAGAAGAAAGTCATGGTCTCACATATGAACACTAGTTGGGTAAAGGTTAAAATAATAAAAGCTTAAGCTTTCAGAATTTTCGAACAACCACCCAACGCGCTTTTCCAGCGTAACTACCGTTCTTCTTTGCCTGCCGCCTTCGACTATACCGTTCACAGCGGGTCGTCTCCATAGCCATACGCTGCTTAACCTCGTCGCATAATTATGTTAAATTGAATATTATTTACTCTTTTATTCGCTTCATTCTATGCGTCTACTAATTATGCGCTATGCGTCTGCCGGCATTCAAAAGCCCCAACAAAAACATGGTCTTGAATGCTTTGAATACTCAAAAGCTGAGTAGAAAGGGAAGACGGACGGCGTTTGACGCGTTCCTTTAATCAAAACGGAACTAAATTTAATTATCACTGTCTGTTGTTGGCGTCTACTATCATGACAAACTTTGTGTTTGAGTGTTTTATTAAGCGGAAGTAAGTGCGTGAATGGTCGTTTTGTGTGAGGTAGTAGTTATGCAAGAAGCGTTTTGTAATTTATTGTTACCTACAAATTGAAAGCCTACACGAACATATTTCATTACCAAAACTCACTACAAATTCCAGCAATTGCTTTAAACAATCCTGGGTGTGATTAAGAGCCTCTATATCAGAGGTCGGCAAATTAAAAAGTGAGTGTTTAATCTCAAACGAGAGTAGAATGATCATATTTTTAGAGCGGTAAGAATACATGCGTTGAGAGAAATACTTAATAGAGTAATGTTTGCCGACTTACATACATATGTATGCTCCAAATGTCCCATTTCCTAGTAGCACTCACAGGTACATACTTAAATGACTTCTTCTGCCTAACGTTGAATGTCGCAATTGTTTTCTTCGTTGCTTCGCTGGTGTGTGACTATTTTCATGTCCTGGTGATCCTTCGACTTTTGTTTGCTTCATTTCTGCTTTTTCTATGCAAATGTTCGAAGGCGACATTTTAGTACAACTGCACTTTGTTTCGTTTGAGTTATGGGCGTGTCTACTGTCGTGACGGCTCTAGAAACAAACACAAATAAATAGGTAGGTACTATGTAATAATAAAAAGTTGGAAGGAGGACAAGTGGAATTGTACGTTAAATAAAAATAGCACCACAGCAGGTTTTTACATAAAATATGAGTCCTGCAATAAAATTCTGGTTAGCATGACAATGCTAAAATTCGTAGAAATTGGGTCATATGTGTCATGTTTGATTAAAGCAGCAAAACAGATGGTTGTTTGTATGTGAAATGTGTCCGAAGGAATTTAATTTTTAATTTATAAAATGTTGGAATACACAGGTAATGGTAGTATTATATTTCTGGGCGATTTCTTAATATTAGACCAAAAATAAGTAGTTCTACTTTTTTTGTTCTCAAGTGCCAACAGTTATATGTAGGTGTTCTAAGTTGATAATGGAAGCTAATTTGATTGGAAATTAAAATAAAGGAAAGAAATGGAAAGGAAAGAAAAAAGGATGGAAGGGAAAAAAGGAAAAGGAAGAAAATGAGGAAGGGATTGATAAGGAAAGAAAAGAAAATGAAAGGAAAGGGAGATAATGGAAGGAAGGGAAACGAAAAAAATGAAAGGAAAGAAAACGAGAAAGGGATTGGAAAGGAAAGAAAAAAAATTAAATTAAAGAAAATGGAGAAAAGGGAATGGAAAGAAAAGAAAATTTAAGGAAAGGAAATGAAAGAAGGGGAAGTAAAGGGATGAGAAAGAAGGGATGAAGAGGAAAGAAATGGAAAGGAAAAGGAAGGAAAGAAAAGGGATGGAAAAGAAGGGAAGAAAAGATAATAGAATTGAAAAGAAGGGGAGGAAAGAAAATGAGATAAAAGGAAGTGAAAGCAAAATTAAGAAAAGGAAATGAAAGAAAGGAAAGTAAAGGGATGAGAAAGAAGGGATGGAGAGGAAAGAAATGGAAAGGAAAGGGAAAGAAAGAAAAGGGATGGAAAGGAAGGGAAGTAAAGATAAGGGAAAGGAAAAGAAGGAAAGGGATGGAATAGGAGGGGAGAAAAGGAAACCAGAGAAAAGGAAGTGAAAGCAAAATTAAGGATAGGGAGAGAAGGGAAAGGAATGGAAAAAATAATAGAAAAGGAAAGAAACGGGAAGAAAATTGTAGGAAAAGAAGAGAAGTCAAAGGACTCGCCCAGGCGTTACTTAGGACTCGTCTATGAGTCATTTATAACTCGCCTGTGAGACATATACTACGGTTCTAGGAGGTATACATATTTGGCTTAACTATAGAAGTTTTTATAGAAGAGATATCAAAAGAAATAAATAAAAGAAAGGACAGGGAAAAAATCCCAAAAAATACATATACACATCAAACTTCACGCCTTTAAATATCTTTATAGTTAGTTTAGCACATTTTAAACTTTTTGAGTAAAAATAAAAGGATTATATTCGGAAATTTATCTTGATTCTCTTGTTGTCGCTGGGCAATTTTACACATTTTTTTGCTTAGAATTCAACAAAAAAGGGCCGAGACCAATGTGTGTAAATTTAGACATAAACAGTCCTTAACCCGTTACCTACTTATATCGTCTTAAAAATAGAAAAAATATTGTGTTGAATTAACATGAGATAACGAGACTGATAGTGTTGTTGTTACGAAAGTCATGTTGTTTTAACTGAAAATCATGTTGTTTGAACAGTAAGACATGTTAGTTAAACTGGATAACATGTTAATTTAACAGGAAGTCATGTTAATTTAACAGGAAGTCATGTTAATTTAACAGGAAGTCATGTTAATTTAACATCAATTTATGTTATTTAACCTAAGCTTTATATTAGAATAACATGAGCGGTAGTGTTGAAAATAAAAAACCTGAAAAATTGTTGATTTTACGTGAAAATTATTCTGTGTGTAGTGGAGGTTCACTCCGTTTTTATACTGAGGTCAAAACTTGTCCATTGTAACCTTGCTCGACAATCTTCCATGAAAGTTTTCAGGGTACCTGTTTGTGCCCACTAAAAGAAGTGAGACATTAAAAAAATTCAAAACCGTTTGGAACCGGTTCCGGCTTTTAAAACGGTTTCGGTTTCGTTCTTTTTCAGATAAAAATAACGGGTTCGGTTTCGGTTTTGAAAAATTTATCGGTTTTAATCGGTTACGGTTTCGATTTAAGTCCTTGCAAAATATATATTTATTCGTCTGTCATAAAGTCGGAGATACATATGTATGTAACGTAAACAGTGCGTGAAATTCGCTGAGTTAAAGCAGACACCTAAAGCAATCGATATTATTTAAACCATGGGTCGGCAGATTTGTAAATACAGGTGTATAAGTGAGAGCGCTTATACAGGCGCTGTGATCGTCCGAACTATATTTTTAACACTCGCTGACCAAACAAGCGACACACCCACGCGATATGGTTTCGCCCCTTGCTCAGCGACGATTAAATCATTAGGTAAACAAAGAGCGCAACGTGTGTGTGCGATGAGTCCAACTTGTTTGACAGATCTTAAGATCTATGGGGCGCCGAAGCTTGATTTAAACCATGCTTCGTATGTACACAAAAGTCCAACATAAAACCAAATTAAGGGCACACAAGGAGATCTAAGTGGGTTGAGGAGTTTTAGCGCAATACACATAAATGACCGGCATTCTCAGGTTACAGCGCTCAAGCACGCCTGCAATGAAAAGAAGTTTACATTTGATGTGTTTTCAGGTACTAAAGTTAGCTGTCAAAGAGTTCAGCACTCAGAATTCTTAACGGTAAAGGAGTTCAACACAAACGGAAGAAGAAATGCTTAACAGCTAAAACGAATATACACCCTGATATAACCGATTTGCTTGCAAAGTTCATTCAAACGTTACGAGAACAAAAGCAACAACTAACCAATCGAGCGTAAAAATATTTCAATAATCGGGAGTGTTCAAATTTAGAATTGTTTGAATATGGTTGGTTATGTTGTTAAAATTGTTGTAGGGAAGTGAGCACGAAAAGTCAAACGTGAATGACAAAGTGCAGTGACTGAGAAATTGCTTTTCCAGCGAGACGGCAACACCTGCACACAAAGTTTTAAAAATTTTTTGTTTCATTATAATTTGTATGTGGGAGAGAAGTCAACTTTAAAATTGCGAATTTGTGACTTTGAGTTTAAATCCTTTTTTTTTCTGGAACGAAAAGGGTGACGGTTCCTTTAAACCACATTAATTTGTTGGCAAGAAGATATGACTTCTGTGCTTGACTTGATCGCCAGACGTCACATCGTTCAATAAGTAATTATGAAAAGTCAACAAAAACTACGAAATAAGAAAAACAGCGAAACAAAAAAAGGAAACAACAAGACACCTGTTTTGTTTTCACATTCTCAGCCGATAAGTCAAACAGATTGCCGCCACCACCTCTGTTGCATAAAAACTCATTAGAGACATCGTTTCTTTTTCTTAAGGCTCAGGTGTTGTTTTGTTTGTTGGTTTAAACAAAGGAACATACCCTGTAGGGAAAATCTCTAGTTCAGAGCTAGTTCGCTTCTAGTGCGTTCCGAACCAGTACTAGCTCGCGAACTATCTTTCTTACATGAAATCAACTGGCGAATTTAACATGGCGATGTCCTAGGCTGGAACTAGTACAAAATTCTACAGTTTGGCTCTAGTTCGTTTATTGGTACTATTTCTATAGTTCTGAACCATTTCTAAGCATAGAAACGAATATAAATTAAATTCAAAAACTTAAATTCAAATACGAATCCAAATGCCTTTTAACGACTCCTCAAACACTAGTTTCGAACTAGTGAAAATGTAATTACTAACGTAGTAGTTTTTATTGGCCACTTTATATCTAGTTCTGAACCTGAAATTTGTTCACTAGTGTCTGAGTTCCCTGCAGGGTATCTCACCCTAAATCAAAAACCGTCACAACTCAAAATTTGTTTAGGTCGCTTTCTTGACATAGATTGTCTAATAAAAAGCATTATAGAAATTCTTAAATTTACAACAAAATACCGAATCGAATTTAGGAACACTATTATAATGGCTTGTTGCACGTTAGCGTTCTCACCAAAACTCTTTAGTTTTCGCTTTTTTTCAGCTTCTTAAAACCCGTGTGTTTATTGTTTTAAAATTGTTTTTCACTCTTACTTGCTTACTTAGGTCCATAGATTATAATCTATTATCGGCTGCTGTGCTGCGCTAATAACGCAATGGGAACAAGCCCAAAAACAACAGCGCCATTGTGAGTCACTTCGGTTTCATTGATTGGGTGCCTTTTTATATTTGGGTTTTCTATAATTGGTTTAGGCTGTTTTCCATAAGTATAACATTTGTTTTAAGTGTTAGTTCTTTTTTTCCTTCCCTTTGTTTGATGTTCTAAGTGGTTGGGCTTGGTGTTTTGTTGGAAGATTTATGGGAGCGGTAAAGCAAATGTTTGTATTGATTTTCAATAAACAAGGTCTTAACAATAATGTACAACTAATTTTCACAATAAAAAATACATATTTAAGTAAGTGTCTTTTTTAATCTAATCTTGGCTTGCGTCATTTATTGACGCTTAACCGCCTAGGCGATTTTGAACGTTTCGTATCAAAGCACGTCCCTTTTTAGCTACAACTACGGCCAATCGGAAACACCAAGGGAGTTCAAGTCATCCTCCACTTGCCGAATTCGGGTGTCGATAGGAAAACCTTCTGTGCTGGAGCCTCCTAGCCATCAACGGCGACTTGGCTGCCCAGGCGGAGGTGCGCCGATTCTTTCTTGATGACAGCAGATACTTCGTCTTGTCCTCGTTGGCCGCACGACCTACCTTTTTCGCTTCCTTATCCAGTCCAGAGAAGGCTGCGCTTACGGCGCAATGTCAATGATATCAATATCATCGGCATACGCCAGCAATTGTACGCTCTTGTAAAATATTGTATCGAATTATCTTCTCCAGCATCATGTTAAAGAAATCGCACGAAAGGGAGTCGCCCTGTCTGAAGCCTCGTTTGGTTTCGAATGGCTCAGAGAGATCCTTCCCAATTCTGACCGATCTGTTGGTATTGTTAAGTGTCATTTGGCATAGCCGTAGGAGGTTTGCAGGGAAGTCAAATTCAGACAAAGCGTCATATAGGCAACTCCTTTCGCACTGTCAAAAGCGGTTTTGAACTGATTTAAGGAGTGTATTGGGGTGTGGTTGTATAGTTGCGTAAGCAGCTCCAGCTTTAGCTCTGTGAAGTTGGCACCTCCATGTCGGAATTTAAAAAAAAAAACATATTGCATTCGTTTGTCCATCGTTTATCCACGTTTGTCCAGGAAAAATATTCGTTTGTCCACCCCTAGTAAAAAAGTTATTTCGAAAAAAAAAAATCCGGTGTGAAGTTGGCACCTCCATGTCGGAATTTTAAAAAAAACCAAATGTCATTCGTTTGTCCATCGTTTGTCCACGTTTGTCCAGGAAAAATTTTCGTTTGTCCACCCCTAGTAAAAAAGTTATTTCGAAAAAAAAAATCCGGTGTGAAGTTGGCACCTCCATGTCGGAATTTAAAAAAAAAACCAAATGTCATTCGTTCGTCCATCGTTTGTCCATGTTTGTCCAGGAAAAATTTTCGTTTGTCCACCCCTAGTAAAAAAGTTATTTAAAAGAAAAGTTTATTAATATAAACCATAGAACCCATAAAATTTGATTTTTAAAGTTTTTTTTTGGCTTAATCGTTTGTCCACCGTTTGACCATGATTGTCCAACAAAAATTTTCGATTGTCCACCTTTTGTTCAAAAGTTATTTAAAAAAAAAAAAAATGTTTGTGAAGTTGGCACCTCCATCTCTGAATAATTAAAAAAACTAGTTAAATGTCATTCGTTTGTCCATCGTTTGTCCACGTTTGTCCAGGAAAAATTTTCGTTTGTCCACCCTTAGTAAAAAAGTTATTACAAAAAAAAGTTTTTATTGAAAAACCAAAAATGTTGATTTTTGAAGTTTTTTTTTGCTTAATCGTTTGTCCACCGTTTGTCCAGGATTGTCCAACAAAAATTTTCGTTTGTCCACCCTTTGTTCAAAAGTTATTTAAAAAAAAAAAAAATTTTCTGAAGTTGGCACCTCCATCTCTGAATAATTAAAAAAACTAAATGTCATTCGTTTGTCCATCGTTTGTCCACGTTTGTCCAGGAAAAATTTTCGTTTGTCCACCCCTAGTAAAAAAGTTATTACAAAAAAAGTTTTTATTGAAAAAACAAAAATGTTGATTTTTGAAGTTTTTTTTTGCTTAATCGTTTGTCCACCGTTTGTCCAGGATTGTCCTACAAAAATTTTCGATTGTCCACCTTTTGTTCAAAAGTTATTTAAAAAAAAAAAATTTTTTGTGAAGTTGGCACCTCCATCTCTGAATAATTAAAAAAACTAAATGTCATTCGTTTGTCCATCGTTTGTCCACGTTTGTCCAGGAAAAATTTTCGTTTGTCCACCCTTAGTAAAAAAGTTATTACAAAAAAAAGTTTTTATTGAAAAACCAAAAATGTTGATTTTTGAAGTTTTTTTTTGCTTAATCGTTTGTCCACCGTTTGTCCAGGATTGTCCTACAAAAATTTTCGATTGTCCACCTTTTGTTCAAAAGTTATTTAAAAAAAAAAATTTTTTGTGAAGTTGGCACCTCCATCTCTGAATAATTAAAAAAACTAAATGTCATTCGTTTGTCCATCGTTTGTCCACGTTTGTCCAGGAAAAATTTTCGTTTGTCCACCCTTAGTAAAAAAGTTATTACAAAAAAAAGTTTTTATTGAAAAAACAAAAATGTTGATTTTTGAAGTTTTTTTTTTGCTTAATCGTTTGTCCACCGTTTGTCCAGGATTGTCCAACAAAAATTTTCGTTTGTCCACCCTTGGTTCAAAAGTTATTTAAAAAAAAAAAAAATTTTGTGAAGTTGGCACCTCCATCTCTGAATAATTAAAAAAAACTAAATGTCATTCGTTTGTCCATCGTTTGTCCAGGAAAAATTTTCGTTTGTCCACCCTTAGTAAAAAATTATTACAAAAAAAGTTTTTATTGAAAAAACAAAAATGTTGATTTTTGAAGTTTTTTTTTTGCTTAATCGTTTGTCCACCGTTTGTCCAGGATTGTCCAACAAAAATTTTCGTTTGTCCACCCTTGGTTCAAAAGTTATTTAAAAAAATTTTGTGAAGTTGGCACCTCCATCTCTGAATAATTAAAAAAACTAAATGTCATTCGTTTGTCCATCGTTTGTCCACGTTTGTCCAGGAAAAATTTTTGTTTGTCCACCCTTAGTAAAAAAGTTATTACAAAAAAAAGTTTTTATTGAAAAAACAAAAATGTTGATTTTTGAAGTTTTTTTTTTTGCTTAATTGTTTGTCCACCGTTTGTCCAGGATTGTCCAACAAAAATTTCCGTTTGTCCACCCTTAGTAAAAAAGTTATTACAAAAAAAAGTTTTTATTGAAAAAACAAAAATGTTGATTTTTGAAGTTTTTTTTTTTGCTTAATTGTTTGTCCACCGTTTGTCCAGGATTGTCCAACAAAAATTTTCGTTTGTCCACCCTTAGTAAAAAAGTTATTACAAAAAAAAGTTTTTATTGAAAAAACAAAAATGTTGATTTTTGAAGTTTTTTTTTTTGCTTAATCGTTTGTCCACCGTTTGTCCAGGATTGTCCAACAAAAATTTTCGATTGTCCACCTTTTGTTCAAAAGTTATTTAAAAAAAAAAAAAAATTTGTGAAGTTGGCACCTCCATCTCTGAATAATTAAAAAAACTAAATGTCATTCGTTTGTCCATCGTTTGTCCACGTTTGTCCAGGAAAAATTTTCGTTTGTCCACCCTTAGTAAAAAAGTTATTACAAAAAAAAGTTTTTATTGAAAAAACAAAAATGTTGATTTTTGAAGTTTTTTTTTCTTAATCGTTTGTCCACCGTTTGTCCAGGATTGTCCAACAAAAATTTTCGTTTGTCCACCCTTGGTTCAAAAGTTATTTAAAAAAAAAAAAAAATTTTGTGAAGTTGGCACCTCCATCTCTGAATAATTAAAAAAACTAAATGTCATTCGTTTGTCCACGTTTGTCCAGGAAAAATTTTCGTTTGTCCACCCTTAGTAAAAAAGTTATTACAAAAAAAAGTTTTTATTGAAAAAACAAAAATGTTGATTTTTGAAGTTTTTTTTTTTGCTTAATCGTTTGTCCAGGATTGTCCAACAAAAATTTTCGTTTGTCCACCCTTAGTAAAAAAGTTATTACAAAAAAAAGTTTTTATTGAAAAAACAAAAATGTTGATTTTTGAAGTTTTTTTTTTTTGCTTAATCGTTTGTCCACCGTTTGTCCAGGATTGTCCAACAAAAATTTTCGTTTGTCCACCCTTGGTTCAAAAGTTATTTAAAAAAAAAAAAAATTTTGTGAAGTTGGCACCTCCATCTCTGAATAATTAAAAAAACTAAATGTCATTCGTTTGTCCACGTTTGTCCAGGAAAAATTTTCGTTTGTCCACCCTTAGTAAAAAAGTTATTACAAAAAAAAGTTTTTATTGAAAAAACAAAAATGTTGATTTTTGAAGTTTTTTTTTTGCTTAATCGTTTGTCCAGGATTGTCCAACAAAAATTTTCGTTTGTCCACCCTTAGTAAAAAAGTTATTACAAAAAAAAGTTTTTATTGAAAAAGCAAAAATGTTGATTTTTGAAGTTTTTTTTTTTGCTTAATCGTTTGTCCACCGTTTGTCCAGGATTGTCCAACAAAAATTTTCGTTTGTCCATCCTTGGTTCAAAAGTTATTTAAAAAAAAAAAAAAATTTTGTGAAGTTGGCACCTCCATCTCTGAATAATTAAAAAAACTAAATGTCATTCGTTTGTCCATCGTTTGTCCAGGAAAAATTTTCGTTTGTCCACCCTTAGTAAAAAATTATTACAAAAAAAAGTTTTTATTGAAAAAACAAAAATGTTGATTTTTGAAGTTTTTTTTTTGCTTAATCGTTTGTCCACCGTTTGTCCAGGATTGTCCAACAAAAATTTTCGTTTGTCCACCCTTGGTTCAAAAGTTATTTAAAAAAAAAAAAAATTTTGTGAAGTTGGCACCTCCATTTCTGAATAATTAAAAAAACTAAATGTCATTCGTTTGTCCATCGTTTGTCCACGTTTGTCCAGGAAAAATTTTCATTTGTCCACCCTTAGTAAAAAAGTTATTGCAAAAAAAAAGTTTTTATTAAAAAAACAAAAATGTTGATTTTTGAAGTTTTTTTTTTGCTTAATCGTTTGTCCACCGTTTGTCCAGGATTGTCCAACAAAAATTTTCGTTTGTCCACCCTTGGTTCAAAAGTTATTTAAAAAAAAAAAAAATTTTGTGAAGTTGGCACCTCCATTTCTGAATTATTTAAAAATCTAAATGTCATTCGTTTGTCCATCGTTTGTCCACGTTTGTCCAGGAAAAATTTTCATTTGTCCACCCTTAGTAAAAAAGTTATTACAAAAAAAAAGTTTTTATTAAAAAAACAAAAATGTTGATTTTTGAAGTTTTTTTTTTTGCTTAATCGTTTGTCCACCGTTTGTCCAGGATTGTCCAACAAAAATTTTCGTTTGTCCACCCTTGGTTCAAAAGTTATTTAAAAAAAAAAAAAATTTTGTGAAGTTGGCACCTCCATTTCTGAATAATTAAAAAAACTAAATGTCATTCGTTTGTCCATCGTTTGTCCACGTTTGTCCAGGAAAAATTTTCGGTTGTCCACCCTTAGTAAAAAAGTTATTACAAAAAAAAGTTTTTATTGAAAAAACAAAAATGTTGATTTTTGAAGTTTTTTTTTTGCTTAATCGTTTGTCCAGGATTGTCCAACAAAAATTTTCGTTTGTCCACCCTTAGTAAAAAAGTTATTACAAAAAAAAGTTTTTATTGAAAAAACAAAAATGTTGATTTTTGAAGTTTTTTTTTTTGCTTAATCGTTTGTCCACCGTTTGTCCAGGAAAAATTTCCGTTTGTCCACCCTTAGTAAAAAAGTTATTACAAAAAAAAAGTTTTTATTAAAAAAACAAAAATGTTGATTTTGCTTAATCGCTTGTCCACCGTTATTAAAAAAAAATTAAAAAACTAAAAATTTATATATGTATATATAAATCCGAACACTGGCAGGACAACGTCTGCCGGGTCAGCTAGTTAGGTGTATAAATAAACGGAAGCCAAACGTTATTTATATTCATATCTTCAGATAAACTCTGAAATTTTTATTTATTTATTACAAAGTTAACATGAATGTTATGAAAAATCTTATAATTAAAAAATTAACGACTATTTGTGCGTGTAGTGAAATATTTTCTACTGTGTCCACATTTTCTAGACCAAAACTCATGTAAAATTGAAAATTTAGTTTACAACCTCGAAATGAATGATGAAAACAAATGTTATACTTAAAAAATAGTAGTGCCCGAAAAAAAATTTGGTCTAGAAAAGGTAGACACAGAGAAGAACATATTTTTATTCTCATAAGTGTACAAGACAACGATGGTGAAGATTTCTCCAGATTATTATTTTCATACTAATATGTACATACATATATGTATACATAGATATTTTGAAAGCCGTTTTTTCTGGGCCACAAAGTGCAAAAACGGCAGGACCAAGTAAAACGAAATTCGTAACGCAGATTTTTAATGATAGACCAAGATCCCAGAGCCTAAAAGCGTCACTTATTTTATAATGGATGAAACCAATACCGATCGATAGTCCTCCCCGAATCTAGAAAGAATGTGAAAATTTTAAAGCTGTACCTATGACAAGGGCCTAGGAATCGGGGGTCAAAGTCGCCAAAAAATGACCCTAACTTCACTTATTTTATAATGGATGATTTTCACATATTTGACGTAGATTACCACCCCGCGTCAGTATCAAGTGTTGTTAGACCCGTACCAGTGACAAGGCTCCAGCCAGACACCCCCAGTTCGCGGATTTTCCTATGGAAATTTATTCTGTTTTACTAATTTCACGCATTTGGGCCACTTTGGCTGCTTTTAACTACCCAATATTTTCCCATTTTTTGTGGAACACTACCCTCAAGTAGAATCAGGAATTTTTAGACTTCGTCCCATGGAGAAAACTTCAGCCAGACACCTCAAAACTCGGGAAATTTCACTAATTTTTACTGCGCTTTCACATGTTTAAGCGGATTTGACCAACTTTGGCCTCTTTTAAATAACAGATCTTTACACATGTATCGTAAAAAGCTACCCTTAAGTAGAATCAAGAATTTCTAGACATCATCCCATGGAAAAAACTTCAGCCAGACACCTGAAAGTTCGAGAACTTTTATTTTCCTATTAATTTGCTTTCTCTTGTTTGTCCCAGTTTTACTTATTTTAAATGATAGATCTTTTCACATGTGTCGTAGGACACTACCCTTAAGTAGTTTCAGTAATTTTTAGACCTCGTCCCATGGCAAAAACTTCAGCCAGACACCTCAAAACTCGGGAAATTTCACTAATTTTTACTGCGCTTTCACATTTTTAAGTGGATTTGACAAACTTTGACTACTTTTAAATAGCAGATCTTCACACATGTGTCGTAAAATGCTATCCTTAAGTAGAATCAAGCATTTCCAGACATCATCCCATGGCAAAAACTTCAGCCAGACACCTAAAAGTTCGGGAACTTTTATTTTCCTATTAATTAGCTTTCTCTTGTTTGTCCCACTTTTACAACTTCTAAACGACGGATCTTTTCAGATGTTTCGTAGGACACTACCCTTAAGTAGTTTCAGTCATTTCTATACTTCGCCCCATGGCAAAAACTTCAGCCAGACACCTCAAAGCTCGGGATTTTCACTAATTTTTACAGAGATTTCACTTGTTTCAGCAGGTTTCTCCAACTTTGTCCACGTTTAAACGGCGGATCTTTACACACGTGTCGTATAACACTACCCTTAAATAGCATCAGGCATTTCCGGACTTCATTCCATGAAAAAAACTTAGGCTAAACAACCCAAAGCACGGGGACTTTTCATCATTTTTAATGTGTTTTCACATGGTCAAATGGGTTTACTCAACTTTGGCTGCTTTTAAATGGCGGATCGTTACAAATGTATCGTATAACACTACTATTAACTAATATTAGGCATTTTTAGACTTCGCCCCATGACAAAAACTTCAGCCAGACACCTCAAAGCTGAGGAAATTTCATAATTCTTGCTGCGAATTCACATGTTTAACTGCGTTGCTCTAACTTTGGCTGCTTTTAAAGGGCAGATAATTTCACATGTGTCATAGAAGACCACCCTTAAGTGGTATCACGTACTTTTTGACTTCGCCCCATGTCAAAAACTTCAGCCAGACACCTCAAAACTGAGGAATTTTTATAATTCTTACTGCACTTTCACATGTTTAAGCGAGTTTGTCCAACTTTGGCTGTTTTTGAAAGGCAGATCTTTGCACATGTGTCGTGGAACACTATCTCCAAGTAGTATCAGGCATTTTTATACTTCATCCCATGGAAAAACCCTCAGCTAGACACCTCAAGCCTGAGGAATTTTCATAGTTCTTACTGCTTTTTCACATGTTTAATCGGGTTGGTCCAACTTCGGCTGCTCTTAGAGAGCGGATCTTTTCACATGTGTCATAGAAGGCCACCCTTAAGTGGTATCAGTTACTTTTAGATTTCGCCTCATGTCAAACACTTCAGCCAGACACCTCAAAACTGAGGAATTTTTATAATTCTTACTGCACTTTCACATGTTTAACCGAGTTTGTCCAACTTTGGCTATTTTTGAAAGGCAGATCTTTGCACATGTGTCGTGGAACACTATCTCCAAGTAGTATCAGGCATTTTTATACTTCATCCCATGGAAAAACCCTCAGCTAGACACCTCAAGCCTGAGGAATTTTCATAGTTCTTACTGCTTGTTCACATGTTTAATCGGGTTGGTCCAACTTCGGCTGCTTTTAAAGAGCAGATCTTTTCACATGTGTCATAGAAGACCCCCTTAAAGAAGGATCGGCTATTATTATACTTCGCCTCATGTCAAAAACAACAGTCAGACACCTCAAAACTGAGGAATTTTCATAATTATTACTGCGATTTCACAGGTTTAAGCGAGTTGGTCCAACTTTTGCTGTTCGTAAAGGGCATATCTTCACACATGTGTCATAGAAGACCACCTTAAAGAAGCATCGGGTATTTTTATACTTCGCCCCATGTCAAAAACTACAGCCAGACACCTCAAAACTGAGGAATTTTCATAATTCTTACTGCGATTTCACAGGTTTAAGCGAGTTCCCTGCAGCGAAACCTCAAACTAATCAGAAAAATACTAGTATACAACTATAATTTTCTGGAAGAACTCATACTAGTCAGGAAATATCCATTTCATACCAGTATACAAATAGAATTTTTCGGCTGAACCCATACTAGTCAGGAAATATCCATTCCATACTAGTATACAACTAGATTTTTCTGGATGAAATTATACCAGTTGAAAAAAACAAAATTCATTCGTTTCGTTTTCTTTTATAATTCATAGATGCTTTTTCGTGATTGGGTAAATACAAATAGCCGCTGCTTTCTTAAGAATAAACATGAAAATAAAGTCAAATGATAAAATAAAGGGTAAGCCAGGAAAATTCTGGTTGAAATCATACTAGTCCAGGTTAAAAGCCTTTTTGACTAGTATATTCCATACTGGTCCTTTTTGGACTAGTTCATTTTATGGAAATTATACTAGTCCAGGATGAACTAGTATGGAACTGGTATCTTACAACTAGCATGAAACTGGTATTTCTGAAATTGACATCTTGTAGGACATCAACACGTAAAAAATACCAGTTGCTTATAAAAAGACAGAACACCGGGCCCAACTAGTCAGTGTTCTGTCTTTGTTCCATATAAGCTCGGTGCACCAACTAGTTGTAAAGTAGTTTTCAACTAGTTGCTTTCGCTGCAAGGTAGCGACATAAGAGTGACATTGTCTGAAATGCAACAAATTCCACATCTGAACACTTTGTATGGGCTGAACTGTTCTAATTTGCTTGATCATGTCCTATGGAGAGATCAATTGCGAAAAAAAACTCGAGCTCTGAGGTGTTTGGATGTAGTTTTTGTCATGGGAAGATCTCCAAAAATGCCTGATACCACTTAAGAGTTGCGTTCTACGACACATGTGTAAATATTCGCCTTTCAAAAATAGTCAAAGTTGGACAAACCTGCTTCAACAATCGAAAGCACAGTAAGAATTATGAAAACTACCCAGATTTAAGGTGTCTGGTTAAAGTATTTGTCATAAGGCGAAGTCTAAAAGTACCTGGTACCACGTAAGGGTGGTCCTCTATGACACATTGAAAATATCTGCCCTTTAAAAGCAGCCAGAGGTAGACGAACCATCTCAAACATGTGAAAACGCAGTAAGAATTATAAAAATTTCTCAGTTTTGAGGTGTCTGGCTGTAGTTTTTGACATGGGGCGAAGTATAAAAATAGCCGATCCTTCTTTAAGGTGGTCTTCTATGACACATGTGTGAAGATATGCCCTTTACGAACAGCAAAAGTTGGACCAACTCGCTTAAACCTGTGAAATCGCAGTAATAATTATGAAAATTCCTCAGTTTTGAGGTGTCTGACTGTAGTTTTTGACATGAGGCGAAGTATAATAATAGCCGATCCTTCTTTACGGGGGTCTTCTATGACACATGTGAAAAGATCTGCTCTTTAAAAGTAGCCGAAGTTGGACGAACTCGCTTAAACCTTTGAAATCGCAGTAAGAATTATGAAAATTCCTCAGTTTTGAGGTGTCTGGCTGAAATTTTTGACATGGGGCAAAGTATAAAAAATACCCGATACTTCTTTAAGGTGGTCTTCTATGACACATGTGTGAAGATATGCCCTTTACGAACAGCAAAAGTTGGACCAACTCGCTTAAACCTGTGAAATCGCAGTAATAATTATGAAAATTCCTCAGTTTTGAGGTGTCTGACTGTAGTTTTTGACATGAGGCGAAGTATAATAATAGCCGATCCTTCTTTAAGGGGGTCTTCTATGACACATGTGAAAAGATCTGCTCTTTAAAAGCAGCCGAAGTTGGACCAACCCGATTAAACATGTGAAAAAGCAGTAAGAACTATGAAAATTCCTCAGGCTTGAGGTGTCTGGCTGAAGTTTTTTCCATGGGATGAAGTATAAAAATGCCTGATACTACTTGGAGATAGTGTTCCACGACACATGTGCAAAGATCTGCCTTTCAAAAACAGCCAAAGTTGGACAAATTCGCTTAAACATGTGAAAGTGCAGTAAGAATTATAAAAATTCCTCGGTTTTGAGGTGTCTGGCTGAAGTTTTTGACATGGGGCGAAGTCAAAAAGTACCTGATACCACTTAAGGGTAGTCTTCTATGACACATGTGAAATTATCTGCCCTTTAATAGCAGCCAAAGTTAGACCAACGCAGTTAAACATGTGAATTCGCAGCAAGAATTATGAAATTTCCTCAGCTTTGAGGTGTCTGGCTGAAGTTTTTGTCATGGGGCGAAGTCTAAAATTGCCTAATATTAGTTAATAGTAGTGTTATACGATACATTTGTAGCGATCCGCCATTTAAAAGCAGCCAAAGTTGGGTAAACCCATTTGACCATGTGAAAGCACAGTAAAAATGATGAAAAGTTCCCGTGCTTTGGGTTGTTTGGCTTAAGTTTTTTTCATGGAATGAAGTCCGGAAATGCCTGATACCGTTTAAGGGTAGTGTTATACGACACATGTGTAAAGATCCGCCGTTTAAACGTGGACAAAGTTGGAGAAACCTGCTGAAACAAGTGAAATCTCTGTAAAAATTTGTGAAAATCCCGAGCTTTGAGGTGTCTGGCTGAAGTTTTTGCCATGGGACGAAGTCTAGAAATGACTGAAACTACTTAAGGGTAGTGTCCTACGAAACATCTGAAAAGATCCGTCGTTTAGAAATTGTAAAAGTGGGACAAACAAGAGAAAGCTAATTAATAGGAAAATAAAAGTTCCCGAACTTTGAGGTGTCTAGCTGAAGTTTTTGCCATGGGATTATGTCTGGAAATGCTTGATTCTACTTAAGGGTAGCAGTTTACGACACATATGTGAAGATCTGCTATTTAAAAGTAGTCAAAGTTTGTCAAATCTACTTAAACATGTGAAAGCGCAGTAAAAATGAGTGAAATTTCCCGAGTTTTGAAGTGTCTGGCTGAAGTTTTTGCCATGGGACGAGGTCTAAAAATTACTGAAACTACTTAAGGGTAGTGTCCTACGACACATGTGAAAAGATCTATCATTTAAAATTAGTAAAAGTGGGACAAACAAGAGAAAGCAAATTAATAGGAAAATAAAAGTTCTCGAACTTTCAGGTGTCTGGCTGAAGTTTTTTCCATGGGATGATGTCTAGAAATTCTTGATTCTACTTAAGGGTAGCATTTTACGATACATGTGTAAATATCTGTTATTTAAAAGAGGCCAAAGTTGGTCAAATCCGCTTAAACATGTGAAAGCGCAGTAAAAATTAGTGAAATTTCCCGAGTTTTGAGGTGTCTGGCTGAAGTTTTTTCCATGGGACGAAGTCTAAAAATTCCTGATACTACTTGAGGGTAGTGTTCTACAAAAAATGGGAAAATATTGGGTAGTTAAAAGCAGCCAAAGTGGCCCAAATGCGTGAAATTAGTAAAACAGAATAAATTTCCATAGGAAAATCCGCGAACTGGGGGTGTCTGGCTGGAGCCTTGTCACTGGTACGGGTCTAACAACACTTGATACTGACGCGGGGTGGTAATCTACGTCAAATATGTGAAAATCATCCATTATAAAATAAGTGAAGTTAGGGTAATTTTTTGGCGACTTTGACCCCCGATTCCTAGGCCCTTGTCATAGGTACAGCTTTAAAATTTTCACATTCTTTCTAGATTCGGGGAGGACTATCGATCGGTATTGGTTTCATCCATTATAAAATAAGTGACGCTTTTAGGCTCTGGGATCTCGCTCTATAAGTGAAGATGTGTTGAGTAGCCAGCGCCTTAAACTCCATTGCTGCGTGGCGAGGTGGCATTTGTTTGATTTCTTATCGATCGTGGCGCATTAACGGTGGCGCTGAGGTGTGTGTGCAAGCCTACCATTCACAACGCTGCATCTGCATCCCTCAAATTGTTTATTTACAAATGTTGCTGGTTTGTCTTATGTACTTTTCTTTATTTTATAGCAAGTTATTTATTGTTGCGGCAATGTTGACAAAAGCACGTTTAAATTGTTGTTGATGTCGGGTGTTATATTGTCACAATATGAGGATAGTATTATAATTTTGGGTTCTAAGGAAATTTGAGATTTTCCACGTAAGAAACTTGTTACTAGCACATTGTTAGCTCGTTACATTTTATTATAGCCATTTACAAGCTCCATCAAACAACTTACTTAATTAAGAAAATGTGGGGAGAGAATGCTAGATGCATTATATTATTTTTCTGATTTTCTTTGGGTGTATAAGTTCATAAGTAGAATTGAATATGATAAGAAGATAAATGAAAATGAAAAAAAAAATAATAATAAATTAATATATAAATAAATACAAAAAAAAATTTAAAAAAAAAAATTAAAAAAAGGACGTGTGGTACTCGGGGACTGCCGCGGTAAACCTATTGCATATCACTTTTTATCAACTTATGCAATTATAATATTTATGAAAACTCAATGAGCATATTTATGACTTTAGAGCAGTACAGCCTTAACCTGTTAAAAGTATAGCCTAAAAATAGTCAACAACCTATTTTATGTAGTGTACAGCTCCAATTTTAGGTAATCGGCCTGCTGCTAACATGATACGCCTAAATGTAGGCAACGCTTATATTTATTTTTGTCAAGTTATGTTGCTAACGCCGAACCTTTTAACATTGAAAAAAGTCCGTTACTACGAACTTTTTTGACATTAACATTTTTTTCATTTCACTCCCACCGCCAAAGCCTACTATAAAATCTTTGCAATAGCTTAAAAAAAAAAAAAAAAATACTATTAAAAAAGGACGTGTGGCACTCGGGGACAGCCGCGGTAAAGCTATTGCATATCACTTTTTATCAACTTATGCAATTTTGATATTTATGAAAATTCAATGAGCATATTTATGACTTTCGAGCAGTACAGCTGTTAGTAGTATAGCTTAAATGTAGGCAAGGCTTACAGATCCAATTTATGTAATCGGCCTGCTGCTAACATCAGTACAACGTCATACGCCTAAATGTAAGCAACGCTTATATTTATTTTTGTCAAGCTATAAAATAAAATAAATTAACATTTTTAAGACCCCTTAAATAACAGTTTTTGTTCTTGCGGGCATATTTCCTCTCTCTCAACATCACCATCCCCACACTCACTTACAAATTTGACAATTGAACAAAAAAAGAGCAAAAGACTCACTTAATTGTGCTTAAATCGCATTCAATTAAGACAATTAACTCCAATTAGTTGCATAATGCAAATCCATTAAAAATTATTTAAGCACTCTCATTCATACATCATTGCATATATGAGGCTCATAAGCATGTGTTGTATGTATGTATGTGTGTATGTTCCTTAATGAATAGTTATTCCTCATTATCTATGATTTATTCCATGCATTGATTTGTTGCATTTGCATGTCAACTGTCAATTTGAGGCTTGAGGCATGTCAAACATGACGGAGGCATATAAACAAGAAAAATTCTGAAAATTACACACAACCAGGTACATATGTATGTTTGAGGTTCTAATCATACACTTAACAATCGATTGATGATTAAGTCAAAGTGCTTGTTGGGGACTTCCGTTGGAAAGAGAATATAAGTGAAAACTTGAAATACATACCTAGTCCATTAAAACTTGTTATTTTTTTTTGTTTACTATTGTGTCTCTACCTTTTATATATTCCTCACATGACTTGACCTGCACTTTTCTTACATGGCGTGTGGTTTCACTATTTGTCGCTCAACTGTTATTTTCTATTTTATTGCATTGTAGTTGAAGTGTTGAGAGGTCTTTGCTGTTGTTGCTTCTGACAGTTGTTCGTGATGCCTTCGACTACGGCTGACAGTGTGACGTCACCACATAAGGTGCTTGCCAATTTGGTTGATTTCGCTCAATATTCGTTACAGATAGTCTTGGACGATCTTCATTGATTTCCTTAAATTTAACTACTAACTTGAAAATCTAATTTTCTCTCGAAAAATTTACTAATTTAGTTGTGTGAAGGAGTTTCATTTTATTGAATGTTTCCATGAGTACTATGGAAGGTCTTTTTCTTTCTGCATATTTGTATGAGAAAGTTACACTGTGCATGCTCGAGTCTAACTGTTAATGTCAAATGAGCTGTCAATGACAGCAGACAACAGCTGACTTTATGTAAGAAATCATGCATGCGTACACATAAAAAAAAATGACGCTGGTAAAATCAGCAATCTCGTATTGATACGTTGAAATTGCCCAAATAGAGATAGATATAAATATAGAGATAGAGATAGATATAGAGATAGAGATAAAGATGGAGATAGAGATAGAGCTAGAGATAGAGATAAAGATGGAGATGGAGATAGAGATAGAGATAGAGATAGAGATAGAGATAGAGATAGAGATAGAGATAGAGCTAGAGATAGAGATAAAGATGGAGATGGAGATAGAGATAGAGATAAAGATAGAGATAGAGATAGAGATAGAGATAGAGATAGAGATAGAGATAGAGATAGAGATAGAGATAGAGATAGAGATAGAGATAGAGATAGAGATAGAGATAGAGATAGAGATAGAGTTAGAGATAGAGATAGAGATAGAGATAGAGATAGAGATAGAGATAGAGATAGAGATAGAGATAGAGATAGAGATAGAGATAGAGATAGAGATAGAGATAGAGATAGAGATAGAGATAGAGATAGAGATAGAGATACAGATACAGATACAGATACAGATACAGATACAGATACAGATACAGATACAGACACAGATACAGATACAGAATCAAACAAAAATTGAAATATATGCTGATGGAAAGGAATAAATAATTTCTCTGCTAGCAATCCCTAACTCTAGCTAGTGAGTCAAGCGCCACTTATAAGTTATAACCACCATATCACTCATATAGCCGAAACAAAAAAAAGTAAATAAAAAAGGTTGATTAAATATTTAACAACATTTTTTAATAATTGTCTAAAACTTCAAATTAAGCGTAAGCGTTAATGTGGCATACCATAAACCTTAACTAAATACATATGCATTTTTCTTCTTTTTTTATTAAGTTTTAATAATTTTTTTT
This sequence comes from Campiglossa producta, assembly GCA_964058755.1. NCBI lineage: Eukaryota > Metazoa > Arthropoda > Insecta > Diptera > Tephritidae > Campiglossa > Campiglossa producta. The sequence goes on from CAXKVI010000151.1 coordinate 32,298, forward strand.
CTACTACATACAAATATTTTTATGATTTTGGTTATTGGCCGTAGGCTGGTGTTTTTGCCACTCAAGTAGCTGACCAAATATTTATTTGCCATTAAAATGTGAAAAATGCATTTAAGCGTGTTTTAGCATGCATATTAAGTGACAAGCTCATTGTCGGCAGCATTAAAAGCTCTCAAAGGGAAAGTGAGTTTGTGACTAAATATTTACAGTTATAGTTTTGACCTTTAATATGCCGTAACGTAGGTGCAATATTATGTAAAATAAAATATAAAAAAAATTCAAAAAAAAAAGTAAAATAAAATAAAATTAAAAAAAAAAAAAAACAAAAAAAAAATAAAATAAAAGAATATAAAAAAAAAGTATTAAAAAATTAAATTTAATTAAAAAAGTGAAACAACCAATAAAATAAAACAAAAAAATATAAAATAAAATAAGAAAAATAGAAGTAAAATAAAAAAATTAAGATTAAAATTCAATTAAAAAGTGCAAAAATATAAAATGAAATAGGTATACAAAAAAAAAAAAAAAACAAAAAAAAAATTAAAAATTAAAAATTAAATAAAAACATAATTTTGTTAAAAAAAAAAAATAATATAAAAAAAAAAATAAAATAAAATAAAATAAAATAAAATAAAATAAAATAAAATAAAATAAAATAAAATAAAATAAAATAAAATAAAATAAAATAAAATAAAATAAAATAAAATAAAATAAAATAAAATAAAATAAAATAAAATAAAATAAAATAAAATAAAATAAAATAAAATAAAATAAAATAAAATAAAATAAAATAAAATAAAATAAAATAAAATAAAATAAAATAAAATAAAATAAAATAAAATAAAATAAAATAAAATAAAATAAAATAAAATAAAATAAAATAAAATAAAATAAAATAAAATAAAATAAAATAAAATAAAATAAAATAAAATAAAATAAAATAAAATAAAATAAAATAAAATGAAATAAAATAAAATAAAATAAAATAAAATAAAATAAAATGAAATAAAATAAAATAAAATAAAATAAAATAAAATAAAATAAAATAAAATAAAATAAAATAAAATAAAATAAAATAAAATAAAATAAAATAAAATAAAATAAAATAAAATAAAATAAAATAAAATAAAATAAAATAAAATAAAATAAAATAAAATAAAATAAAATAAAATAAAATAAAATAAAATAAAATAAAATAAAATAAAATAAAATAAAATAAAATAAAATAAAATAAAATAAAATAAAATGAAATGAAATGAAATAAAATAAAATAAAATAAAATAAAATAAAATAAAATAAAATAAAATAAAATAAAATAAAATAAAATAAAATAAAATAAAATAAAATAAAATAAAATAAAATAAAATAAAATAAATTAAATAAAATAAAATAAAATAAAATAAAATGAAATGAAATGAAATGAAATAAAATAAAATAAAATAAAATAAAATAAAATAAAATAAAATAAAATAAAATAAAATAAAATAAAATAAAATAAAATAAAATAAAATAAAATAAAATAAAATAAAATAAAATAAAATAAAATAAAATAAAATAAAATAAAATAAAATAAAATAAAATAAAATAAAATAAAATAAAATAAAATAAAATAAAATAAAATAAAGTAAAATAAAATAAAATAAAATAAAATTAAATTAAATTAAATTAAATAAAAGACCATAAAAATAAATTAAATATCAACCAATCAGCAGCGAAAATAAAATTTTGATGCCATCAAAGCGTTCAAAAAATTCTTAAAATTATTCAAAATACTCCAGTTACAAGCAAAAGGTATGCAATGCAAAAATACTTTATGAAACGCTTCCAGCTGACAGCTGCTGATAAGCCGATGAAATATGCCTTCAAACACATCATACAAACGTGCTTGTTATTCGCTCGTTAAATCGACAGTAACGTGCACACAAAATTGACGATAAAGGCAATTCATGAAATGAATGTAATGCATTTTAAATATCTTGAATTGGTCTTTAAGTGGAATAATGCTTAAGCGATTTTGACAATTCGACGATAAACTGGCGCCCACAAAACAGGCGCTATTACTTAAGCTAGTCTAAGCAACGGTGCGCCATTTGAGGGTGTAAACACATTGCAATAAGTCTTATTTTTGTAAGAGAAACTCGTTTTTTGGTGGCTTTGAAAAAAAAACTTGAAATATTTACAATTATTAAAAACATTTGACGTATTTTTTGAAAAAAAAAAAAAAATGCAGCTCATTTTCAACACGCAAGGGTGCCGGTTTTGCGTTAATCAATGTGAAAATGAAGAAAAAGGCTTGCTCGTACGTCTGCAATCACAACTGGCACGCATGCGCAATATTGCGTTTAAAATTAATTTGTATTTTGACTAATTATTCTGTACATGTCTTGCTGATTTAACGCAAAAATGAATTTACATAAATAATTTTGAAAAAGAAATACTTGTTTGTTGTAAAACGTACAAAAATATTTTGTTTGTGCGCAATTTAAGACTTTTGAAAACCACTTTTCGTATTATTTAAATTTTTTGTTTTCTTTTTGACATTTTTGTTGCCGACATGATGCAGATTTATTGCCGAAAATGCAAGTAAAAATTGCATATAAAATTTATATAAAAATGTAAACATACTAAAAGCAAGTAATAAAGCCTAAAATCTGTTGAAATTGAAGTTTTTATACCCAGTTGCGCGTTTTGTAACTGCTTAGACGATAATGTGTTACTAAAAGGATTTTTTTTCTTCTTTGTAATTTAGATACATTTTTATTTATATTATTTTATTTTTATTCATTTAACTTTTTTTAATTTTTCACTTTTTTTTTTTTTTTTTTTTTTAAGTTTTTTTAATTTTTGTATTTGCTGTTATTTTATTTATTTTTTAATTTTATAAATTTTTTTTTACTATTTTTTTTTTAATTAAATTTTTTTTTATTTTATAAAAATTTTTTTTTTCCATTTTTCATTTTTTATTTAATTTTATTTTGTTTATTTATTTTTTTTTTTTTGATTTTATACTTATTTACTTAAAATTTTTTTTTTTTTAGTTTTATTAAATTTTTTTCCCTTTTCTCATATTTTTTTCTTTTTCACATTTTTTTATTTCATTTTATTTACAATTTTTTTTTCATATTTTTTTTTACTTTTCTCGTATTTAGTTTTTACTTCTTTATTTCATTTTATTTACAAAACCTTTGAAATTGTTAGATAATAGTTATTTTCGATGTCTCTTATTTGGTTTTATTTTATTTTATTTCATTTTATTTTGTTCTACACAGAGAAAAACGAGCTGGGCATATCAACCAAAATATGAGTTGATTCAACCAAAATCACTGTTAATTCTACATTGCACCTGTTAACCTTAACTTAACCGTTGTTTTAATAGAAAATCGCTTAAGGTATTGTCTTGAACGCCCAACCTAGGTGTCTACCATGATGCCGTTGTATACTTATGGTCTATTTACAGCTTTGTTCTAAACGACACCACACTTTCTCACCTTGCTTTCATGCCTTCACCGAAAATCAAGCTCAAAATATTTGACTGCTGAGCGAAGGTGTCTACCATAATGCCATCGTGTACTTACATATGCTCGCCGGCGTCTAATTACAGCCTTGTTGTAAGACAGTATCTTCGCTGTTCGATTAACTCCAGGAGTTTGTTGATTTTAAAATTACAGTCCTTCACTGTTGTATTAACTGTACGAGTTTGTTGTTTCAACACAAAATTTTCTTTGATCAACAAAAATTCTGTCAGTTTTACAAAATTTTGTTAATTAAAAATTTACAAATCTATGACTGTTCAATCAACAATTGAATGCAGTTACTTCAACAAAAAATTCTGTTGAAGTAATCAAAATTTTATAAATTCAACAGAATTTGGTTTCAGGACAACAGTACGAAATTGTTGATTTTACCAATGTCATTTTTTTCTGCGTAATTTATTTTACGTTATTGAAATTTTTTTACTTATTTATTTATGCAACTGGTTATAAAAAAGCTCTGCGAACTTATCAACAACCAAACCTCGTTCTGGTACTGCCGAAAAATCGCGAAAACCACCTGCACCAGAACTCACGCCAAGTAGACTAAACGTGTGAATTAAGCTCAACTGTCTTGATTTTTCATGTTCGTAATCCATTTGCAACGGCATTGTTTTCCTTTCTTTTCTCAGTGTTCGCATATGATTTAAATCATTGCAATTTTAATTATTACCATGCAAAGTTGTCTCACAAGACATGCCATGATTTGGTCACACATGGCGCTGGTCAATAAAGCTCGGCGCAGCGCATGTGGTAGTCGAAAAGTAGGCAAGATCACCTGAAATGTGCGGCACAACCAGACGAGCGGTGAGTTAACCCCACCAGCGCCGCCATCACCGCCGCCAATTTTCATTTAGTTAATCCGCTTAGTTTCTATTTAAATATGAAAAATTAAGTTGTATTAGCTAGCAAACGTATATTCAAAGAGATCTATCGTGATCTATATATACATAAGGGTATGTCGTTCTTAGGATTTTTTTTCTTTTTTTAGTAGTAACAAAAATTCACACAGGTGTCTTCACTGAAGTAATATTTGTCTCTCTGTATACAGTTTGTTCGAGTTTCACTTGAAAACTGTTGAATATATTTAAATAATATTTTTACTGATGTATTCTTACTTTAAATTTAGGACCCTTTCAAAGGCAGAAAATATAAAAGTAAAGATATGACACACCCTAATACCCACTTCCATCTTGCATGTATCTCAAAATACACCACAAACTGTAAAATGCGTTATTAATCGCTTTCCCGCATTTGCAATTCATCTGACAGATTTATTCGTTCATTGTGACAGTTCAAGTTCTAAGCCTTTTTTTGATTTAAACCGTTAAATTTGTTTATGAATGTTTCGGGGTCAATTAGTTGATGTTTATTACTGTCGCCTGTTGCGACGGACCGCTAAGTCAATTTGAAATTTTTCTGTGATTTAGTATTTTTTTAGAAATATTTTTGGGTGGCACGCAAAATGCAAATTGAAGTGATTTATTTGCTGCAATAAATTTGATCAATCGCCTAAGTTGTCTAAAGAGATTTGCAAATGCCATACAAATTTGTATGTAAATTAAGTTTCTGGATTTTTTTTGTGAGACTTTGTTATAAATTTTTAAAGGAATTCTAAAGATTTGTAGAACTTTGTTGAACTGCTTGATATGATTTTTTCCTTATAACTTTCAATTTACGATAAAAGCAGCGAAGTATATACTTATCTTTATTTTATTTTATGATTTATCTTAAATTTTTTCTTAGTTTAACGTACTTATTTTTATTAGAGCTATTAAGACATCAGTGGCGGCGTGTTCAAGCCTTATAAAATTTCGCTTAGAGAATCAGAAAAGAATTTTCAAGCGGACCAGCTTTCGTAGCACTTCTGGCTATTGTCCACTAATGCAGTCGTCATCAGTCCAAAGGGTATAATTGCAAATTTCATATCCATAGTAAGAATACCAGAGGCTAATTACTTCAGTTAAATTTTTTTCTTTAATTTTTTCATTTTAACGTACTGTACTTTTTTATTATATTTTGTTTTGACGCACAGTACTAATTTTTTTATTTTTCATTTTTTTTTTAACTTTTGTACTTATTTTTATTTTATTTTTAGTTTTATTTATTTTTACGTACTGTACATATTGCATGAAAAAAAATTTACGTACTGTATATATTGCTTAAAAAATATTTTTTTGAAAATTTTATATTTATTGTAAAACTCCCAGAGGATAATTACTTTAGTTAAATTTTTTTTTTGGTTTTTCTCTAATTGTTTTTAATTTAACGTACTTTACTTTTTTATTTTATTTTGTTTTTTCGCACTGTACTTATTTTTTTATTTGTCAATTTTTTTAACCTTTTGTACTTATTTTTACTTTATTTTTTAGTTTTATTTATTTTTACGTACTGTACAGAATGCTTGAAAAATAGTTTTTTGAAAATTTCATATTTATTGTAAAACTCGCAGAGGCTAATTACTTTAGTTAAATTTTTTTGATTTTTCTAATTTTTTTATTTAACGTACTGTACTTTTTATTCTATTTTTATTTTAACGTACTGTACTTATTTTTCAGATTTTTTACTTTTGTGGTTATTTTAATTTTATTTTTACGTACTGTACATATTGCTTGAAAAAACATTTTTTTTTTTTTGCCGAGCTATTAAAATGTCAGTAGAGGCGTATTTAAGGCTAATAAAATTTTCCTTCGAGAGTAGAGCATTTTCAGTATTTTTTTTTTTTTTTTTACCTTTTAAAGTTTATTTGATTCTCGGTAAACTTACAAAACTTCACCTTAAACAGTTTTGTAGCATTTTCAGGGAAATTGCCTTTCAAAATATAAAACAGATATAGAAGAAATACTCATTAACAAACCAAAAGAAATACTCGTCAAACAGGGGTATTCTTTTATAACCAAGTTGCAAAAAAATGTTTCTTATCCTATACCAGGATTGGGCATTTTTGCACTACTACAAATTTTTTAGTGATAATTTCTTCAGTGATAGTTAAAATCAAAAAGCACTAACAGTAAATTTTAAGTAATAGTTATAATTTGTAATAATACCCTACCATAGCGAATTTTCCAACGAAACTTGGCATAAGCATAAATACTTCCTTTAACTCAATTTAACAAAATTTTACCAAAAACCGGGTCCGAAAATAATAATAAATAAAATAAAAAATCACTATCACTAAATTTTCAGCGTCTACAATAATTTCTCAAAAAATGTCTGATAACTTTAAGCTGGAGCTAAGTTGACAGAAGTTGTTGGGTTATCTGTCAAAAATATGCCGAGTAGGGTAAATCATTTTTGTTTCGCCCTAACCGCCATTTTTTTTTTTTTGACAGATAGCCAAACAACTTAGCGGTTAACTGACAAAAAAAAAGTCACTGTCTAGTATTATTATACTCTCAGTCTACTCTCCTCGTTTCCCGTTGACTTCAATCCTATAACTTTTTTGCAACTCCGTTACAAAAGATTACATCTAATGTAAATAATCAAGCACTCCTTCTATGTATGAGTTTAAAATTGATGCAATGTCAGCTAAATTACGTAATTCATTTGATATATTATGTTGCTCATCAAAAGTCCAGTATAGTACCGCAAGTTCATTTACACTAATTTATTCAAACCACTTACTCTTATTTAAGTTTAATTCATTTAAAAATATATGCTTGGCAAAATGAATTGTTGGAACTGGATGGATTATATCAAATTTCAATTTTTCATTGCATTTAACGAATGCCCTCAAATAAATTGAACAAGGTCAAGGTAATGGGAAACTCTTTCTAGAAATTATTAAATGTATGAAAAAGATATCTGAATAAAAAAAAAACAAATTTTTAACAAAAAAGTAAAAAAGTAGTAAAAGTACATTTCTGCATCGGGTAAACTGCAATTTATTTGTAAATGCAAAAGTAGCAAAAATACATAAACGTGGATATAACACTTTCTTTGTATGTTAACCTCAGCTGTCGATATTAATGGCAAAAGCGAAAATATTTATGGCTTTTTTTATAAAAATTGCAAACAAATCAGAAACATCTTTTAATGTCGAACAATTAATGTATGTATGTATGATGAGTGGCATGTTTTTACTAGAAAAGATGGTTTATTCATTAAGAAATATATAAACATGCCATTCAAGCAGATCATCACAATCCGCCAGACGCCCTGTGAAGCGCCAGACATAGTGGGAAAACAAAAGTGCTGTCTATAAACGGAGCAATATAAAGAGCATTTCGAATATGCATGGGAGTGAAAATATGTATGGAAACATATCGCTTTATCAGGCCTAGGCAGCTAGTGGAACAATAGACCGAAAATCTGAGAACGAAATTCACACAGAAATTGTTGCTGCGCTTGTGAGAGCGCTATGAGCGCACTGACACATCTTTCGCTAATACACCCTCACTACCAATGCTGCCGGGCCTGCATACATAAATAAATAATGATATTTAATACGAGATGACTGAAGGCCGTCGAATAATTCAATACGTTTATTCATTAATGCACTCAGTTATGAGAAGAATTTATATAGCTCAAAAAAAAAGTTGGGTAGATATTATTTAGTTCGATCTAGTTGAAGTAACTTGACTCTTCCATCACATAAGTTTTAAAGAAAATCAACGTTGTCCCATTTAAAAGTTTCTTGAACTGCTGCCAAAGTTCACACTTGTCTGCCGAATTTAATAATTTGCTCAGGATAGGGCGGTCATAAAAAGTTTTCTAATAGATCGTTCTTGACAGTGTTGCCAGTTTCGGGGATTTATCCCTTGTTAGAAACTTCTTCAGTACGACTTAAAACTTGGGAGATTGTCAAAAAAAGGGCGAGTTAAATGTTGATTTTGGTATCGAAAATCTTTTGACTGAGTTCATAATTCGGAAAGCTCATTAGTTACAAGAGATTGGAAGAAAAAATAAAAAATGTCGAAGCGACAATACCTAATGTGCTGTTCATGCTGCGCCTGCATTTTGAATTTTAGCATTTAGCCCAAAATGAAGCATTTTTTCCATACAATTTTGAAAACTAAACGCATCTAAATGCTACTTTATTTCTGCATTAGCTTTAGCATCTTCGAAGATAATGTACGAACAAAAATTTGCTTGTATGAAGAAAATGTGAAAAAAAATTTGCCAACTTTTGGGCGAACCGCTGTTTATATTAGGATATCTTCTAACGAAGCAAGTCAACGTACTTATGCAATAACTTTTCGTTAAAAGTTCCAATTTTCGAGATGAAGAGTTTACAAGTTTATTTAGAAAATCGGTTTCTTTACCCACGAACTCACTTTTATAAAAGAAATGGAGTTTATCTGAAAAGGTAAGTATACTTCCACTTGCGATGTAGGAACGCACCATAAGCATTCGAAAATTAGATTAAATGCGCATTTTCAAAATGCGGCAGCATGAACGCATCTTCGAAATGTACGACCGAAAATGGAAAATGCTGCTTTTAAAACTCAGCATGAACACTACATAAAGCTTAAATTCCTCTTAAATTCCTTGATATATGAACAATTTTTGATGAAGTCTTAAATTTACTGTAAAATAAAAGTTTGCACAACTCTTGCCTCAAAACTTCCAAATGAAACATAAATTTGTCATAATCTGTCAGTTTCTCAGTTGTCAAGTGTTCATCAAAATATGCACAAAATGTTTGCGTGGTGAAGGCAAAAGCGCAATGTACTGAACTGCGTGTGTATTTGCCATTTAAAATGTCAACATGACTCACGTGTGCAACATGCGATCCACCACATGAGCCACCGCACGCGCACACACCAACACACATGCACACACATTTAGACAACTAACCGCCACGCTATTTATTATTAAATGCTGGCTATCACAGTATAGACAGTAGTTGCACTCACTAACACAAACGTACTTATATTCACCTCCATAGAGAACTTCGGGTTGCAGTCAACTATTTTCAGCCATTTCAGGGTGTTGTGTTGCAAATTTTATGAGGTAATAAATTACTTTAAAAGAGGAGAAATAGTCAAATTTAGGATTTTGCGTTTTAAGTAAAACTATATATGTATATATTAGGTTATATTTCTAAAAAAAAGAAATTACTATTTTACAACTCAACCAAGAACCAATGCACAGCGTTTTTTCTCACGCACAGCTTTATTGCGTTGCGTGACATTTATAACTTTGACAAATACGCACAAAACCAAAAAATATACAAGGAAAAATCAGCTGATTATGTCATCGTACCCAAAAAGATAAAACTAGATTAAGTCTGCGTTAACGCGTGTTAAAACGCGTTTATAAGGCAGGTTGCCTTTGTCTACGTGCATTTATGTCAGCTGTCAAAATTAAATGTCACAACGAGACGCTACAGTTGTTTCGGTTTTCAGAGTACTTTGCAATGTATTCCAATGTTGTTACTCCTTGGAGTATCTATTTTCAGAGCGATCGTGTCGTGATTTTGGTCAATAAAGCATGAGCAATGATCGGCTTTCAATAAGCTGAAGGTGGTCCGCTGAGGTATTAGAAAGTATTACAATTGAAGTACTCCAATATCACAAAATTGAGACACATGATCCAATGATTTTTGCAAAATTTTACGCAAAACAAATTTCGAAATTTGAGAATTTTTCGACAAAAAGCTTATCGTGCCAATCTAAATAAATTTCACTAGTGAACCTTTTTCATACATTTTCGCTCACAAATTATATGAGAGGGAGAAAATCCGCAAAGTAAGAAATTATTTAGAATCTGCCTGTATATTTTATTGTGGGTTAGAGTGTAAAATGTACTTTAAAAAACGTAAATGGTTGTTAATATTCGCAAAATTTGCTACGAAGAAGCCCATTGTATTCGAGAAACTGTAAAACGTATTCCAGAAAAATCAAATGTACTTCAGAAACATCTTCTGGATTGGAATTTGTTGTTTCTGAAGTAGAACTGATTATTTTGGAGTACATTTTTAAGCTTCTGAAGTCTAATTTACGGTCTCGAGTACAAATTACAGTTTATGAAGTACAATTTATAGTTTTTGGAGTACAGTTGATTATTCTAAAGCATATTTTACAGTTTTTAAGATACAATTGACTATTCTGAAAATAATTGTATGGGTCTTGGACTACCATTCACTATTCTTAAACGCATTTAACCTTATCTAAAGTATTTTTAGTGAAAAAGGTGTAGAAAAAATAGTTCTATTATAAATTTAGTTTTTTGATTATTATGTGTTATCCGTCATAATTTGTAGGATGTTCTTGAGCAAGCCCATTTAGTCTTGTATATTTATCTGTCTCTGTCCAACAATCTGAACGAAATAAAGTAGGTACTAAATTTAGCGTCAGATAGACCCTTGGAAAGGGTATCAAAGGGTTGACGCTAACTTAAGTACCTACTTTATATCGATTATGAACATGCCTAAATTGTTTTAACCGTTTTAAACTGAAAGGAAAACCAGTTTGCAGGTCAACGTGAAGTATTAGAGAAAAAATCACTATCTAACAAATACTTCAACAAAATGCAGCCCTGAGTGATTAAACACAACCCTATCACGCGTGGTGAAAATCAAATGGAAATAAAAAAGTTGTGCAAATGATGAAAATTTATATTAATTTGTTTCATTTATAACAGATTTGATTTTAGCCTCCCCAAAAAGGAGCATAAACGCAGAGGGTATTAGTTTCCTTTAGGGGTCAACTGCTAATATATTAGCTAAAATTATGGGAGATAGCTCAAAAGACGGGTTTTGGACTCAGGATCACGAATCCGGAAGCGCTTTTTTTAATTTTTTGTTTTAGTGAAAAGTTATGGTCAAAAAACCGAAAAATGACCCGGGTCCAATACCAAAAATGGGGCGCAATCCATGGTATTTATGTACGAAACACTTTTCTGAGTTGGCGGCCTTCGGCCGCGCTTATAAAAAATAACCCTGGGCTACGCCATCCCAAGTCCGGACGTGTGACATAACCGTGGGTACCGCCACGGCGGGACTTTTTTTGCACGTTTTTAGGGACAGTCTAATAAAATTACAACAACCACATGAAAACATGAAACTTTGATTGCAAATATCTCTGCAGAGAAGCAAAATATTAAAAAAGCGCTTCCGGATTCGAGATCCTGAGGCCGAACGCCATCTTTTGAGCTATATCACATAATTTTAGCTAATTTATTAGAAGTTGACCCTTAAGGAAACTAATACCACGCAGAGTGCATAAGATTAATTCATTCATTCAAGATGCAAAAAAAAAGGCCTTGGGTAGCAACTGCCGTATGGGCGACTGTTATGGTACCCCCTGGGACATTGTATAGATGGAATAAAAAGGCCTCCGGCGGCAGCCACGTTTACGTGCAGCTTGCAATGCTCCATCGCAACATGTAGTTCATGGTTTTTGTTCACAATAACAATAGTCCTCATTTGCCAGGTACTGGAAATACTTATCCGGTTAGTAATAAGTATTTCAACTTCTCCAGCTAATATTTAGACTGGACACTCCTAAAATAAAAACACATTAGTTTTTATATATAAGATGACTCATAGTTCATTAACACCGTACCTTGACATTAAAACTACCAGATAATCGTATATTACTATTAAATAAATAGTATAAATAAATATAAAAGTGCAAGCAAAATATTTTCTTTATTTTGTTTTGGAAAATTTCTAAGAATTTCAAATTCACCTCAATGTCCTCAACTAACAGGGCTGCTTTTTTGCGCAAAACTACTATTTAATAGCATCGTTCATAAAGAGCCGATCATCAATATGCATTTGTACGAAATTTTACAATATGGCCTTTAATATACATTTTTTATACTTCTTGTAGTGCAGTAAATTCATGATATTATATTAATTCATGGAATATATACATTAAATTCATTTTTTTTCTTGAAATATTTCTAAAGTTTTTTTTGTTACTGAAATGCAACCATGCGTCCGCGAAATTCCATCCTACCATGGATTTCAACTCTGAAAAATTCACCTCCATGGAGAACTTTCACCTCAGTGCAAGTACTGGTTATACTGTGCTGGCTATTTTTGACTGAGCAACGTATGTTTGTTGGGGTACCTCCATCATGCAAATGCGCTTTTTCTAATTTTTTTTGCTGTGAAATTTTAACAGTCAGACAGATATTTGGCCAGTCGACCGCCAACGGCACCGACGCGTGTGCTGCACATACGTGATCTGTCGTGCACCCCCGCAAAAACGTCTGCGTTGAAAATCATATTTTTTTTTCTACCACAAAACAAGCGAAAAAACGACATAATTAACAGCAAATTTGATTGCGGATGTTTATACACATGTGCCACATACAAGCATACGACTACGCGAAACCTTTAAAGGGGCATGTGAACATCGCTGCCATACGTTGTAGGGGTGAGGTGGTTAAGTGCTGTTGCGTGTGTGCATTGTGTGCCGGTGACATTTCATGCTTAATCCGCAGTGTTTTTGCTTCTGTAAATATTTGTTCAGCTACCACATTAGGCATGTAAGTATGTATTTTAATTAAATATGCACTGTGCAAAATTCGTTACAAGGAAATTAAAAATAATATAAAAAATCATGCAGACAAGAAACGTGCTGGCTGGCAACTTCAAATGGTTTTTTGATCTAGCAGCGAAGTAGGTACAATTATTATTTTGTCTGACAGTAGCACGTAAAATATCTACACAGTTCGACATTCACTCGATAATGATCTCGTTATGAGATAATTTGATTGTGCGCAATTGTAAGAGTACACTCAGAAAAAATGCATTTCCTTGAAACAACAAAGAACAAAGGAATAACTACTTCATGTTAGGAAATTGGGGTCTCCTTCACCTGGGTAAAATATTTTACTTACAACATATATGTTAAGGGCGTCGTATCTTTGGAACTGTTTGAAGGAAACTTTTCCGGGAAACACGCTAATTTTCCCTAGAGTCAAGGAATGTTTTTGTTTTTTGAGTGCATGGTTCGGCATTATTCGTTCGACCATTCGGTATGATTTTTGGGATCATTTCACGTCTTTTTTGGAGTCATTGTATTCGAGACCATTTCTTGAAATGATACCAAAAATGTCTAGATATTGGTTTACAAAAATTCCCGGAAGGATTCCGAAACATTCGGAAAATTATCTAACAAAAAAAAACTCCAAAATGATAACGAAAATATTAAAAAAAAGTCTAGAAATGATCCTAAACAAATTCTGAAATTATCACAAAAAGGCTTAGAAATGCTCCGAAAAAAGTACCGAAATAATTCCATAATTCCAAAAGGGTTCCTAAATAATCCCAAACAAGATCCTGAAAAGGTCCCGAAATGTTCCCGCAAAAAGTCGGAAAAAAAGTCCAGAAATAGTCCGAAGATCAAAACCGAAATGTTCTCAGAATGTCCAAAAATTATCTTGTGAAAATTCCTGAAATAGTCAGGAAATAAACAAAAAAAGTCCCAAAATGATTGCGAAAATATCACAAAAAAAAAACTCGACATTATCCGAAAAAACCTGATATTATCTCAAAAAAGCCCCGAAATAGTCGGAAAAAAGTACCGAAATCATCCAAAAAGATCCCTAAATAATCCCGAAAAAGTCCAAAAAAAATTATAAAAAAGCGGAAATTATGTTAAAAAATCCAAAAATGGTACGAAAAAGAGGCCGAAATATTCCTCAAAAGTCCAAAAATTATTCCGGAAAAATTCCCCAAAATATCGCGAAAAACGGATCGAAATAGTAAGAAAAAACCAGATATTATCTAAAAAAAAAACCCGAAATAGTCGGAAAAAGTACCGAAATCAACCAAAAAAATCCCTAAATAATCCCGAAAAAGTCCAAAAAATATTTTTAAAAAAACGGAAATTATCTTAAAAAAAATCCAAAAATGGTCCGAAAATGGAACCGAAATATTCCTCAAAAAGTCCAGAAGTTATCCTGTAAAATATCCCGAAAATATCGCAAAAAAGGGCTCGAACTAGTAAGAAAAAATCTAAGATTATCTAAAAAAAAAGCCCCGAAATGGTCGAAAAAAGTACCGAAATGATCCAAAAAGGTCCCTAAATAATCCCGAAAAAGGACAAAAAATATTTTAAAAAAGGCCCGAAATAATCTCAAAAAGTCCAAAAATGGTCCGAAAAAGAACGCAAATTTTTCTCAAAAAGTCCAGAAACTATCCTGGAAAAATTTCCAAAAAATCGCAAAACCAGGCTCGAAATGATCCAAAAAAAGTCTGAGTGATTCAAAAACGTCATTAAACGATACGAAAAAAATTTTGAAATTATCTCAAAGAAGCGCAGAAATGGTCCGAAAAAAATCACAATAAAGTCCCAAAATAGTATAAAAAGGTCCGGAGTGATCCTAGTAAATAGTTTTTTGTTCCACATTTGGGGACGTTAAATCTTGGGATCTTGTGGTACTAGCCCTACTATCTTGGGAACGATTTCGTTAATCCCGTAACCGGGCTCGAAGTGATTTTTGGTCGCCTTTTACGACAGACATTCCTACCTCGGGCATATTCTAAACCCCTAGCCCACAGGGAACACCTATGGATGATAAGCAGAACGGCGGAAGAGATTCTTGCTCGCCTGGATCTTCTTAATAGCTTTATCCAGTAGATTAGAGAAGGGTGTGGTGCTCATGTACTCGTGTTCGGTAATGCGATTTTGTGTCGGGCTCATGAGTGTTCATGGTGAGGCCAAAAAAAAAACACGAACGATTTTTTTCCGTGCGTGTTAGTTCCTCTTTTCAAAAGTCTGTTTCGTGACCGTGTCGTGTCGTGCAGCAAAAATCATGCACACGCCCATCTCTACTTTAGAGTTCGTAGAAGAATGTGGTTTTTGTGCGGCGATATACCTAGAAGGCAGAGTTTCAAACTTTTTTTCAAAAACTCCCTATCTCAGAGTTGGTTTCAAACCCACTCTTTTTCAGAGTATGATTGAAAACAACATACCTCAGCTGAAAATATATTGTATTTTCGGTCAGACACATCGTTTTTGAAACTTATTCTGGGATAGGGCTTTCTTTAACCGATTTCTGAAAAGGGCGTCGTTCAAAAGTATCTTCCACTCAGAGGTCGGCATACAATGTACTTTTTGAGACGAAGAGGAGAGCAAAGAAATGTTCAAAATCAAAAAGCGAGCCAATCTAATATTCATTTGTTTCCTTCTAACCACAAGTGGCTACACAGAAATAAAGAAATTTATTAAGTCAAATCTTTGACCGACTTAGCCACTTGATAGTCTGATTAATATTCATGGCTAAAAAAATTGAACTTGTTAAACCAAAAATCATCAATCGCGATCGCGATCGCACACACGGGAGCAAAACAAATGGAACAGTTCGCCCAGACTGTGGAAACTTTGGCATACTTGAAAGGCCAAACCATAAATAAATAAATATTTCATTTCAATGCATACTTTGTTTACACCAAGCAAGATGCTCGCTCATGTAGCCCATGTAGTCTGCATTTTGTAGCAGGTGGAGGCCATTGACCAGTGTGCCACAGAGTGCTTGGTGGCAGACGAGCGTGTCACAAACAAATAAACAAAATAGCTAACTTTGGCACTTGAAAAATTAATGTTCCCTTACGTCTGGAACTTTGGAACTTACATACCTACATACAGGTGCAAGTTTGTGTATTTTACATTGTAAGTAAGCAGAAAAAAAATCTGACCAAAAAGGCTTGAAAATCTCCAGATGTACATATTTGCTCTGTTACGGTCTGGCATGGGCTGTGGGCAAAGACTTGCAACTTGTGCACTCGCTTAGTCAGCGTCTGTGTGCTTGTATGTATGTATGCTTATTTATTGTTTTAGTTAATGTAGCTGTTTATTTGCTCAACGATGGCAGGTATTTGTTGTTGTTGTTGTTGTTGTTATTGTTGTTCTCCGTTTGTCTTGGGCGTGTTGCGCAAGAGCAGTAATTGAAATATTGAAGGAACGCTGCATGGGCCATAGACGATCCCAGCAGGAATAAAAATAAATTTTCAATGAGCGCATACTTGAAACAACAACAACAACAACTTTATGTTAAACACATGCTCGCCCAACATTTATTAACATCTCGAACAAATGACAAATATTTATTTTTGTTGTCCATATGGAGTGAGGCGGGTTTTGATGCATAGATTGGCTAATGAAGCTGGAGTATTTAGAAGAAACATTCAAATGATGATGGCGTGTGGGAATATTGCGCTTTCATAGATTTTTAGTCTAAGTAGACTTTGACTTCAGTCCATTTCTACCAATTTATTTAACTTTATTATATTTTACTTTGTTTTATTTATTTTATTTATCTTACTTAATTTTTTTTTTTTTTTTTATTTTATTGTTTTATTTTTTTTTTTTTTTTTTCATTTTTTTTTATTTTTTTTTTTTTTTTTTGTTTTTTTTTTATTTTTTTTTTTTTTTTTTTTTTATTTTTTTTTTTTTTTATTTTATTTTTTTTTTTTATTTTTTTTATTTTTATTTTATTTTTTTTTTTTATTTTATTTTATTTAATTCTTATTTATTTTTATGTGAGCAATTCACTGCTGCACATAAACTTCAAGCTGCATAAAATTATATTTTTATGGGTATTTTTGATGGTAAACCAGGGCCCGGTAGAAATGAAAGTGAGTACGTATTAGTGGAAGAGCGGTTATCGCACCAATGAAGTTATGTTATCTGTTTGCTTCCTTGCTCACTAGCATTACCTAGGCAACAGTGGGTGCTTGCCAGTGGGTGACTGCGCATAACAAGCGGCATTCATTGATTGGTCAGTGCGATCAAAGCGCTCTCACAAACGCAGCAGCAATTTCATTGTTCGGAGAGGGCAATTGTTCCACTAGCTGTCTGGGCCTGCAGTAAACCGAATTGGGAGTCAGTGAGTTATGAATGGAGAGTTAACTGTTGATCTTGTGTGAAGAGGTCATGTTGTGACTATTAACTTTTGAACTTTTTCCCTCCCATTGAGAGAATTATTTTAATTTTCACAACAATTACTACAACTCGAAAAAACTTAATTAAGTCTCACAATTTGCATATTAAACTAATTTAAATTCTCATTACTCTCTATACTTTCAGTATTGCGCATGCTCAACAGTCAATCCGAGTCCATGACTGGTGGTGGCCTCTTTCCACCGCTCTTCAATGTTGCGCCGCGCGCTCACATCACCGTCAATGCCACCTGTGGTCAGAGTGGGCGTGAAGAATATTGCAAATTAGTCGATGCATATCCGCATAAGCAATGGGCCACACAATGTGGCATTTGTAATGCGCAATCTTCGGATGTGGCCAAACAGCGTCCCATCGAAGCTGTCATCTCAAATACGAATTTCGATGAACAATGGTGGCAATCGCCAACGCTGCAATATGGCAGACATTTCGAATATGTCACAATAACTATGGATTTGCGGCAGGTAAGGAATGGAGAGGGGTACTCATAAACAAATTAAATCAATTTGGGTGGCAACTTCATTTATTTCGTGGTCGCAATTTTTCAACGAGATCATAATATTTTGACATTTAAATCAATGTTTGGTGGGGCAAACTTTCAAGGTGATCGATTAGCGCTCCTGCCGCGTTAGCCTGAGTGGGTTGACTTGTGTGCATTGAAGCTAGTAGTGGAAATGTTTTGATCTACAAAGATCTCGCTTGCATTCATTGCGGCGACAGTTGCTTGATGAACAATTTGTTGGCCGACCGTTGAAGATCTTGTTTGTGAATCAAGCCGATCTCTTGCTCTCTGTGTTGTTTTTATTTTTCTCTTGCAACTTTCACGCTGCTAACCAGTTGATTGATGATGTCAATTAAGCGTGCACGACAGCATCAGCGTGTTGGTATGTTATAGCACTCCAATAAAGATACTCCGTTGAGTTATCTTCGGCGTACAATACATTTGTAGCAACATTGATCTTGTCGCTATTTAACAGGCGTTTACTTAATTCGATTAGTTCGCGTTAGTGGCGCAGATAAAGCCGTCAAAAATGACGGAAACAAGATGCAGTTCATCACACCAATGATTGATGATTATAAAATATGTGCATTTGTAGCTTGAGATGGACGGTGGATAAGAAAATACTGATTATACAGTACGAATTAAATGCAAGATAGCGAAGCAGGAGAGAGATATGACTAAGTAGTGGTCAGTGCGAGTCTGATGCAGGTAAGGCTGCTGTTACATAGAGGATAAAACGATCACTGATCACTCATAAAAAAAATTTAAATAAAATAATATTAACTTAAATTAATCACCTACGTAACCGTCCTCAGGGTACACTATACAAAATATACAAAAAATAATCAACCACAATAAACATTTTTTTGGCAACATTAAAACAATTAAACATACGTGGAGTTGATCACTGTCGTTTTGTTTGTCAACAGGTGCCTATATAGATGAGCGCAGTTATCGGTATCTGTTTTGTACTTTATTCTTATGTTAGGCGGGGTGTTTATTATGTGAAGCATTTCCAGTGAGAATTTCTTGCTGCAGTGTTGTTCTTGTTGTTTTCCCGTCTAAATTCGGTGAGTGGTGTCATTCATGCTGTTTTTTTGATAAAATAAAATAAAATAAATTAAAATAAAATAAAATAAAATAAAATAAAATAAAATGAAATAAACTAAAATAAAATACAATAAAATAAAATAAAATGAAATAAACTAAAATAAAATACTATAAAATAAAATAAAATGTAATAAAATAAAATTAAATTAAATAAAAAATTAAAAAATTAGAAAAATTAAAAAAAAAAAAATATTTAAATATTTATGACTCTCGAAAATGAAGCAATTCTCCGAGAAATGGCTGACTTAAAACATTCCGAAGCCCGTCATTTTATCGTCTGTGTAACAACGGCCTTAGCAAATCAAAGCAGCTCAAGAATGTAATTGAAATGTTGATTAAAATCAACTGACTGTCATCATCAGCGCTGAACTAGTAAACATAAGCGCAAACATAAAAAACAACATTTTTTCAGCCATTCAACAATCTCCGCCATTAGACCCATTAATCAAAAATGAACTCATCAAGCCTCAAGGATTCAAGTAGTAAAAATCTTAATTATTTTCTCGAAATGCAATAAATTTTGTGCACTAAATTAAAACAAAGCCTTTGAAAGCATGTATGGCTCACTCCCACAAAGCTGCGCAGCGGATTTATGACTGTCATATATTAATTGTGGCGAGACATTGATGATGACGGCGACGCACTTGTTTACTCCATTTTTAAAGATTTAATTAATTGAAATTGACAAACGGGTTCATGTGAGAGCTGCCTTTTTGGTCTAAGCGAGGGAGTTTGCTTTATATAATCAAAATTAAATTTTCGCATAAAAATCACGACATGAGGTCATAAAATTTTAAAGCTTTGTCTCGACTTTGGCGCGCGGTCGCTTTTTTGAAGGAGTTTTCCAAGAAGCGGATGAAAACGGCTGTAGTTGATGCAAAAACTTCAAGTGCTTCACTCGTCCGGTTTGCTCTTTTGAGTACAACGGAAGTGGTGAGATGATTTAGATTTGAGTACACAGAGAAAAATATATTATATATCGACTTCATCGATAATCGAACTAGGGTGTCTTGAATGCTCAACCCAGGTGTCTACCATGATGCCATCGTGTATTTATGCTTATCTTAAAAAATCCTTGTTCTAAGTGACACTACACTTTCTCATGTTGCTTTAATAAATAAAAATAAAAAATAAAATAAAATAAAATAAAATAAAATAAAATAAAATAAAATAAAATAAAATAAAATAAAATAAAATAAAATAAAATAAAATAAAGTAAAATAAAATAAAATAAAATAAAATAAAATAAAATAAAATAAAATAAAATAAAATAAAATAAAATTAAATAAAATAAAATTTAAAAAAATAAAATAAAATAAAATAAAATAAAATAAAATAAAATAAAATAAAATAAAATAAAATAAAATAAAATAAAATAAAATAAAATAAAATAAAATAAAATAAAATAAAATAAAATAAAATAAAATAAAATAAAATAAAATAAAATTAAATTAAATTAAATTAAATTAAATAAAATTAAATAAAAAAAAATAAAATAATATAAAAAAAAATAATAAAATAAAATAAAATAAAATAAAATAAAATAAAATAAAATAAAATAAAATAAAATAAAATAAAATAAAATAAAATTAAAAAAAAATAAAATAAAATTAAATAAAATAAAATAAAATAATATAAAAAAAAAATAATAAAATAAAATAAAATAAAATAAAATAAAATAAAATAAAATAAAATTAAATTAAATAAAATTAAGTTAAATAAAATAAAATAAAATTAAATAAAATTAAGTTAAATAAAATAAAGTAATATAAAAAAAAAAAAAAATTAAATAAAATAAAATAAAATAAAATAAATGCCGACCTCAGTTCTAGTCCTGAAGCCGCGCCAAATATGATGTAAAAATCGTTCATTATTTTACAAAATCTCAATACTTTTTACAACAAGCAATACAAAAACCGTATCAATAAACTCGAGCAGTTTTTCCACATTTCTCAAAATAATTCCCACATTTTTCATTTTACCACTTACTACGTACAGCTTAATTACTTCATTTTCCACTCGGGAGCTCAATAACACATAATTGGTAAATTTTCGAAAGCATTACAAGAACAAAAAATAAAAAAAAAAATAAAATACATCCAAAATTGTCATCAAGTTGAGCGACAGCCAATATTTGATCACTTGCCTGCGTGCGTGTTGCTTCAACGCAACCAAATTTGTATAGCAACACTGGGTGCCAATTAAGATTCCTTATTAAGTGAAACATTTAGACAATTTTGTCACCATGTCGGCGCATATTTGTTTTTGAAGCAATTCCGTAACTCCAATTTCAATTCCAATTCCAATGCAAACGCTTTGAAAAGTAAAATTCAGCACTCAAGCATCAATTTCAATTCGAATGCGCCAACAGCAGCAGCACCAACAACACCAGCACCAGCACCGAATTTAATCCAAATCGAATTAACATGAAAATGAAATTGTTACCGTGACAGGTATCTAAAAAATAAAAATTGCATACATAATATTTAAATAATGCAACAAATGTGGCAACAAAACATGTTGCACCAAAAAAATTTACCAAAAAGTTGCACCCGGTGCACACCAGCTGATCAACACCAATTCTGTATTGCCAAAGCCGAATAACTCAAAGCAAAGCAAAACCAAAACATTTTCTGGTATATAAATTTGGTTGGTGCCAATTGCAGTTCGGTTCGATAGTAGCCTGTTCCCATTGCCGCTTTGACTTGACTTCTTATGGCGAAATGTAGTTGTCAAGTTGTTTTACGTTGCCATTTTGACATTTGGTTTAAACATGAGGATGTTAATTTCGTGAACAAGTTGACAATTTGTTGAAATGAAATTTGTGATCGTATGAGTTGATATTGCGGGTGAGATGATTGGATTGGATTGGATTTTTAGATCTTGGTTAGAGTGATCAAATGTTAGATATGCAAATTGTTTGGTGTACGTTATGGTACTGTGCTGAACTTACATGTCACTATCAATGAGTGCAGTGAAATAGTTTGAACTAATAGTGGTCTGGAGAGTTCTGTGGGTATGCTTGTGTTAGGTGATTTGATATTGGTTTTCTCGCCATCGTTCGCTAAGTGTGGAAAGCTTTTAGAAGAACAAGTTTTACTATTACAGCTACGAGTCATCATCTTGCAACATCATATCATGAAAATTAAATCGAATTCAATGAAGCATTTAATGTTATTTTACTGAATTGCAAGAGGAACTCATTTCGGGAATTCCAATAGATTTGTTATGGTGAAAGCGCTACTGTTACTAGAATATTACAAAAACAAAACTGTGTTACAGTGTCACGTGATCATGTGATATGTCACATGCAACTAATTAATGTATTACTCTAGGAGGCGGAAAGCACTACTGTTGCAAGAAGATTACAAAAACATAACTAAGAAAGATGGAAGAAAATCTGATATGGCTGTGAAACAGTTGACACTTAACCATGTGATCACGTGATCATGTGATATGCCGCATGTGACTAATTGATGCCTTACTCTAGCACGCGGAAAGCGCTAGCATTACAAGAAGATTGCAAAAATAAAAATCTGATATGACTGTAATACAGTTGACACTTCAACATGTGATCACGTGATCATGTGACATGTCACATACGACTAATTGATGCCTTGCTTTAACAAGCGAAAACCGCTACTTTTACTAGAAGATTACAAAAACAAAAATAAGAAAGATGGAAGAAAATTTGATATGGCTGTGATACGTGATCACGTGATCGTGTGATATGTCACATTCAACCAATTAATTTCTTACTCTAGCAAACAAAGACGTAGAATGTTTTCTAGCATAAGATAGGAGTGTAAACTCAGTTTTTAGCCATTTCCAACCGATGTCTAAGTTGGAGCTGGATTTTGAAGGTAATCACATCATAACATCACACCACCAAAGAAAAAAAGTCAGCCAGATTTAATTTAAGATAATTTAATTCGTTTAATTTACCTTAATTTGAATTGATTTATTTGTATTAACGTGAACGAACTATTCAAAGAGCTATCAAAGTGTTGTCAAGATTTAGTTCAATTAAAAAAAAAAAACAAAAAAAAGAACATTTTATTATGTCTACCAATTATCTGCTCTCAATTATATTCGAGATCATTTAATGCCAAAGTATTCTACTCAAAAAAAGCTATGGAAAAATGCTAAAAATTTGCATATTTTCTACCACAGCAATTCAAACATACGCTCAGCTTCAGCAGCTGTCCAATGGCTTACTTGATTCAATTTTTAATTTAGCGCAGCAACAAATTGTTGACAGCTGCTGTCATTGTCTGCCAGCGCCCACAAAATGTGGCTAACTTTGGAAATTGCATGCGCGAACACAGGCACATAGCTAAATGTATTTACATATCTATATTCACACATCTATAAACATACAAAAATATATCCATTTAAACATAAGAATAATGACAGCTTCGAATGCATCAACGCCAGCGTTGCCACCCCAGTCGAACGGGTAGCGTCATAAAACGTCACGCTCTCTTTAATTTCAGACATGTCAACTTCATATAAAAATTGTAGGTGCCTATGAATAGATGTGTGTGTGTGCATCTAGATAAGTACTTTTTATAGCTGCTATCCATATGTCTGATATGTTTTCCAATGCATTTGATTTTATTTTTACTCTGTATTCGCTTCAATGACTCACCCGTCTCCAATTGGCGACATCAAAGCCTTGACTGTGTTTCGTCTGTCCATACGTTTGTTTGTCAGTTCTGTCGTCGAGTACTAGATAGACTTGAGCGCATACTGCGAGACACTTGAAACATTTCAGTCAGTAGCAGTTGCTACTTCTGGTGTTTTTGTTGCGCCTGCTGCTCCTCTCAGGTTTGTTTGTGTGTTTTAAATTTATGCAGTTTTCATTATGACATTCCTTTGGTTTCAAACATTTTTATATGAATATTGTTGGTTGATTAATGCTTCCTGTGGAAGGTGCAATGAAAGGGTTAATGCTTAATATGAGTATCATAAATATATTAAGGGGAGTCGCTGAACTTGGCTTTGATGCGTAATTTCTTTAAATACGAGGAAATTAGTTAAGAATTTAAAATGGTGAGCAATTCCATGTCAAATCGTCGGATATAATCAAATTAAACTGAACTTGCTTGAGGCATGCGGAATTTTTTTTTTTTTGATGATGTGATGTTACGATGTGATAACTTTCAAAATCCAGATCCAAATTTGGCATGGGTTGGGAATGGTTAAAGGCTGAGGTTACACTCCCCTTTTATACTTGAAAACATTCTACGCCTGTGCTTGCTATAGTAAGACCTTAATTAGTTGCATGTGACATATCACATGATCACGTGATCACATCGTTAAGTCTTAACCGTATCACAGCTATATCAAATTTTTTTTGCCCATTCTGGTTCCTTGTTTTTGCAACTCTATAAGAACAACAGCGCTTTCTACAAAAAAATCTTTTGGAATCACCAAATTTGGTGTCATTTTCAATTTAGTAAAATAACATACAAATTCAATTAAAACCGATTAAATGCTAACATCAACACAATCATTTGTCTTCAATTAAGCGCTTGGAAACAAATAGCAAAAACAGTATTCATGTTTCGAAAAACCTGACTCAACAGGCTGTACAGTTAGTTGTATACAACAACAAACGCTACTTTCAAGTAGCTAAAACGACTCGAAAACATCCTCAATCGACACAGCACACGCCCAGTTAGATTTGTGCAGCAGCAGCAATATGCAAATTCAAACTGGCAACAATATATGGTCATGCAACAAGGATTAATTCTTGCCACACACGCGAACTAACCAACACACACACACACACACAAACACTTAAGCATGCAAGCAACCACTTTATAGAAAAAAAAAATGAAATAAACATTTGAAATGTTTAGAAATAAAATGCAGTAAATAAAATGATCATTAAAATAATTGCTGTTGCTGTTAAATGTTGTTGACGGCTTGTTGCTGCCTGCCAAATGCCGACAGTTGGTTATTTTCGGTTGCCGCTGATTCGTTTGTTTGACTTACTGGTCAGCGGTTGTCAATTGTTGCTGCATTCTGGTGTTGTTGTTGATATTTTTGTTGCTACAAACAGGCATTGCAACATGCGCTTTTTTGTGAGAAAAAAAGTTGTTGCGAAATTTCGTCAACAACAAACTGCCCCCGTCGGTGGATAATCCAACACGCAAATATGGAGGTGGTAGCAGCACATAGTGGGTCGTTTCGAGAAATAAATTAAAAATATAAAAATAAAACAAATAAATAAAACAAAATAAAATAAATTAAAAATAAAAAATAGATAAAAATAAAATAAAATATAATAAAATAAAACAAAGAAATAAAATTTAAAAAAATCAAATAAAATAAAATAAATTGAAATAAAAAATAAATAAAATAAAATAAATAAAAATTAAATAAAAAAATAAAATAAAATAAAAAAATGTAAACAAAAAAAAATAAATAAATTGAAATAAAGTAAAATAAAATAAAATAAAACAAAATATAAAAATAAAATAAAATAAAATAAAATAAAATAAAATAAAATAAAATAAAAAAATTAAATAAAATAAATTGAAATAAAATTAAAATAAATAAAATAAAATAAAATAACATAAAATTGAAAAAAACAATAAAGTAAAAAAAAATAAATAAAATAAAATAAAAGCAAGAAAAATGAATTTAAATAAAAACAATAAAAAAAATGTATGTAAAATAAAAAATTTAAAAAATTATAATTAAATATTTGAAAGCTATATAAAATAAAATAACAAAATAAAAGATAAAATAAAATAAAATAATATAAAACAAAATAAAATTAAATTAAATAAAATAAAAAAATAAAAACAAATAGAAAAATTAAAATAAAATAAAATAAAATAAAATAAATTAAACTAAAATAAAATAAAATAAAATAAAATAAAATAAAATAAAATAAAACAAAATAAAATAAAATAAAATAAAATAAAAAAATTAAATAAAATAAATTGAAATAAAATTAAAAAAAAACTAAAATAAAAGAATATAAAAATAAAATAAAATAAAAAAATTAAATAAAATAAATTGAAATAAAATTAAAATAAATAAAATTAAATAAAATAACATAAAATTGAAAAAAAAAACAATAAAGTAAAAAAAAATAAATAAAATAAAATAAAAGCAAGAAAAATGAATTTAAATAAAAACAATAAAAAAAATGTATGTAAAATAAAAAATTTAAAAAATTATAATTAAATATTTGAAAGCTATATAAAATAAAATAACAAAATAAAAGATAAAATAAAATAAAATAATATAAAATAAAATAAAATTAAATTAAATAAAATAAAAAAATAAAAACAAATAGAAAAATTAAAATAAAATAAAATAAAATAAATTAAACTAAAATAAAATAAAATAAAATAAAATAAAATAAAATAAAATAAAATAAAATAAAATAAAATAAAATAAAATAAAATAAAATAAAATAAAATAAAATAAAATAAAATAAAATAAAATAAAATAAAATAAAATAAAATAAAAAAATAAAATAAAATGAAATAAAATTAAAAAAAATAGAAAAAAATAGAAAAAATATATAAACAATAATAAAAAATTAAAAAAAAATTAAATTAAAAAATAATTATATTTAAAACATTTTAAGCAAAATTATATGAAATAAAATAAAAAAATAAAACAAATGAATTAAAATAAAATTAATAAAAATGAGATGAAATAAAAAAATGAAAAAAAATAAACACTATGTTTGTTAATAAAATAAGATAAAAATAAAATAGAACAAAATAAAATAAAATAAATTAAAATCAAATCAAATTAAACTAAATAAAATAAAAAAAACTTAAATAAAATTAAAAAAAACTAAAAAAATAAAACGAAATAATATAAAATAAAAAAATAAAATTTTTTAATTAAACAGAATAAAAAATAGAATAAAATATAAAAATAAATATCATAAAAAAGTTAATAAAACAAAGTTTAAAAAAAATGTCTTCCTTAATTGTGTTTTTTTTTTTATTTTGTATTCCTTCCAAATAATAATATTTTTCAAGGCTCAAGAAAAAGGCTTAATTTTGGCAATTATCGCTACTCAATTTATTTGAAATTACTCAAAGTAAGTTTATTTTGTCTTAGCACTCCTTATGGAAGCATTCATGTCTATGTTATTTTCTATTCTACCCTATATAGTTTTTCGTAGTCATATTTTATGCCCTCATAAATCCCACATATCTTTCTTGAACACTCTTATTTCAACAAAACTAATGTCCGTACAAAATTTTCCGTAATTTGAAACAAGTGCCCCCCTCATTACTCAGTGAATCATTCTTGACACCCTACTCATAAGAACAGCATTTCTCGCTTAACACCCTCTCATTATTTATTTAGACTTCATTCAGTTTCTGAATTTCCCCAAAAATCCCATTCAAAATATTTATTTATACTTCCATGATGTTTTGCTTTTATCTCCCCCAATATTTTCATTAATCGTTTTGCCATTAGTTGTCTCTCACATGCTTCGTGTTTATCTTGTCAATTAGAGCTTGGGCTTCCATAGTGCTACCACAGTTGTCAGTCTGCTGTTGATATTTGTTTTTTTTTTAGTTTCTCGGTATTTACTGTTAAAATTGACAAAATTCATGTGTCGCTTCGTCAGTTCATTTCAGGGTAACGTAGGCGTGTGAAAGTCCATATGGCATTGAACTTCTCGACAGAATTTTTTTATAATTAATTGCATTGGTTGATTGTTGAGTTTTTAGTGCATTTTTGAGATTTCGAAGCAAGTGGGGGAGATTTTAAAGTTTTTGGTAAGGGAAAAGGGATTTACTTTAGGTGGTGTTATTCATAAAACATACGACGGTTGTAAATTGTCTGCTAAGAATTCTTAATAAGCCGAAGCTTTAATTAGTCTTCTATCTCCATCGAATTTGAAGAGAGAAGGGGTCTAATTTGATAACCTGCTCCAACCAACATATACAAATACGTATATTTGTTTCGAAACATTTGACTTGAAATCCCTTGGTGTTCCTCTTTTGGTCCGAGCTAAACAGAGAAAAATGAGAATTAACCGTGATTTTGGTTGAATCAACAGATATTTTGGTTGATTTGTCCAAATCACTGTCAATTCTTATCGATCACCAGCTCAATATTCTCTATGTTTATGGTCAAAAGGGATGACTGGGTTAATAAGTGGCTAACAGGCAATTAAAAATGTCTACCAAACTGTCAAATGTCAAATATTAGTTCAAAATTTAAATAACTTATAGCTTATCCTCAAATTCGACCCATAACCCACAACAAACTCTCAGCAGACATCAATAAAACAAAATCAATTAAAAAATTTCACACAAAACTCAAATACAAAACATTTCTTGCCGTTGCCACAACTGTCATTTATCACTTGTCAAAATAGGCACAGTAGTGACAAGCTTGTCATGTCAGCATAATTCTCGGCCACAACCGTAATAAATTTTTTTCGAGTGACTTGGTTTTGTTGGGCAAAATAAGGCAATTTGTATTGAAAATTAGTAAAAAACAAAAAGTAATATCTCTGTCACATTGTTGTTGAGCATTGACATGCGGTATGTCAAAATTAAACAACAATAAATATTACAATGTCAGCGTTGACAAGCTTGTTTAGTCTACTTTTTTTGAACAGCAGTTCTCATATTATTTAAATTGCTTCATTAATTTATATACCAAATTCGGTAATAAACTGTTGACTGTGCAAATTTTCATATCATTTCATAGCTGTGATGCCGTCAACGTCATAGTCGGGGCACTGTGGGATATTTCGAAAAAAAAAAGAATTGAATCAAGTATAAAGTAAAATTAAACAGAACAAAAATTCAATAAATATAAAAAACATATTTAAAAAAAAAATAAGTTAAAATCATAAAAAATGCTGCACTAAATGTATCAGAACCTGTTAAAAAAAACTGCCCTAATTTTCAAACTTTATTCGTAAATTATGAGATAGTGCGATCTTCAAACAAATTCTTCAACTAAGCCGTCTCATATGTCTTTAAGGAATGCATAACAACTCACCTTGATTGATAACAAACAGACCATAAAGCATGCAACGCATCGCACAACAAAAAGCAAAAACAAAATACAATCAATGCATTGTATGTCAAAACAAGTTGCTAATGCGATAAGATTCCGACAATTGGCGGGCGTCAAAGGCAAGCAGCAACAAGTATGCGCGCAGCTGAATCACAACTCAATAAAAACAAAAATAGTAGCAATAAAAAATAAATAAAAACAAACTATTGCGCTATCAACTTCTACATAAAATAGTTGCTGCTGTTTGAACAGGAAGGCAACAACAACAACTGCGCGCAAAATGTGCTGGCTTCAAACCAAAACAGAAGCAAGCAAAATACAATTGTAAAAGCAATAAAGGAAAAACAACAACAAGAAGAACTTAATATCAAAACAGCATACACTAGATTACGATTGCGATCAGCAAATGGCAGGGCTACAGCGTCTGGAAGTCAGAAGAAACTATGTGGGGACTAAAAAAAGTTCGGAAGCGAGCTTAAATAATCTAAAATAAATTAAAATAAAATTAAATAAAATTAAATAAAATAAAATAAAATAAAATAAAATAAAATAAAATAAAATAAAGTAAAATAAAATAAAATAAAATAAAATAAAATAAAATAAAATAAAATAAAATAAAATAAAATAAAATAAAATAAAATAAAATAAAATAAAATAAAATAAAATAAAATAAAATAAAATAAACTAAAATAAAATAAAATAAAATAAAATAAAATAAAATAAAATAAAATAAAATAAAATAAAATAAAATAAAATAAAATAAAATAAAATAAAATAAAATAAAATAAAAATAAAATAAAATAAAATAAAATAAAATAAAATAAAATAAAATAAAATAAAATAAAATAAAAATAAAATAAAATAAAATAAAATAAAATAAAATAAAATAAAATAAAATAAAATAAAATAAAATAAAATAAAATAAAATAAAATTAAATAAAATTAAATTAAAAAAAAATAAAAAATAAAATAAAATAAAATAAAATAAAATAAAATAAAATAAAATAAAATAAAATAAAATAAAATAAAATAAAATAAAATAAAATAAAATAAAGTACAATAAAGATTTAAAAAGTTATGGTAAGAATTCTTTGCTAAACCAAATTGAGCTTATCGACCCGTTTCCCCAAACAAAGTGAACTTTTGTTCATACCCCCGCGGCAGTGCATATGAACTCAGCAACAGCCACACTCAACGCATGCCAAGTAAGACGAGTGGAATTTGCAACAACATCAACAATGTTTTTGTTTTATCAGCTGTTTTCATGCAATGCCCATTGCTACTGTTGTTGCTGTCGTCGTCATCATTGTTGTTGTTTAAATAACTGTTGCGCGGGAATAAGGCAATGCCACCAGTGTTGCTTTACTTGCTGGCACTACTAAGAATTGTGTGGAAAAAAAAATGGATAAACCAAGTGCACTGTTTGGCCCAACCATCAGCTCTTATGTAGTTAGTCGTTTTGGCTTAAACAACAATCTATATATCGTTGGTTTAGATAAGTTGTAGCAACAAAAATATTGCTACTATTGGTCGCTTCGTTCTGTGCTCTGCTTGCAACATGTTGCTGTCGTCTACGTTTGCAGAATATTTGCAATGCGATAATAGTTGATTTAAAGCTAAGATAAGGTAGTTATTCGCTTGCATAAACGACAGGTAGCAGCGCTGGATTTTATGTAGGTAAGTGGAGATGGCAGTGATTTTTACTACTAGATCAACGCGCATGCGCGCAAGCTACGAGAAAAATTATGAAATTGGTTGCAAGTGGAAGTTTTTAGCGGCGCTTATCGTCGAAACTTTAGAACTTCTTGTAAATACATATTGATTGCTTATGTAGTAAATTTCATAAAAGAAAAAAAAATAAATAAAATAAGCCAAAAGAAAATAAAATAAATTAAAATAAAATAAAATAAAATAAAATAAAATAAAATAAAATAAAATAAAATAAAATAAAATAAAATAAAATAAAATAAAATAAAAAAAAAAAAATAAAACAAAACAACATAAAATTAAAAAAATAAATTAAAATAAAATAAACTAAAATCAAATAAAATACAAATAAAATTAAAAACGATAAAATAAAATAATATAAAATAAAAAAATAAAAGAAAAAAATAAAATAAAATAGAATAAAATAAAATAAAATAAAATAAAATAAAATAAAATAAAATAAAATAAAATAAAATAAAATAAAATAAAATAAAATAAAATAAAATAAAATAAAATAAAATAAAATAAAATAAAATAAAATAAAATAAAATAAAATAAAATAAAATAAAATAAAATAAAATAAAATAAAATAAAATAAAATAAAATAAAATAAAATAAAATAAAATAAAATAAAATAAAATAAAATAAAATAAAATAAAATAAAATAAAATAACATAAAATAAAATAAAATAACATAAAATTAAAAAAATAAGTTAAAATAAAATAAACTAAAATCAAATAAAATAAAATAAAATAACATAAAATTAAAAAAATAAATTGAAATAAAATAAACTAAAATCAAATAAAATAAAAATAAAATTAAAAAAATAAAATAAAGTAAAAGAAATAAAAGAAAAAAATAAATTAAAATAAAATGAAATAAAATTAAATTAAATTAAATTAAAAAAAATTAAATTAAATTAAATTAAACTAAATAAAATAAAATAAAATAAAATAAAATAAAATAAAATAAAATAAAATAAAATAAAATAAAATAAAATGAAATAAAATAAAATAAAATAAAATAAAATAAAATAAAATAAAATAAAATAAAATAAAATAAAATAAAATAAAATAAAATAAAATAAAATAATATAAAATAAAATAAAATAAAATAAAATAAAATAAAATAAAATAAAATAAAATAAAATAAAATAAAATAAAATAAAATAAAATAAAATAAAATAAAATAAAATAAAATAAATTAAAATAAAATAAAATAAAATAAAATAAAATAAAATAAAATAAAATAAAATAAAATAAAATAAAATAAAATAAAATAAAATAAAATAAAATAAAATAAAATAAAATAAAATAAAATAAAATAAAATAAAATAAAATAAAATAAAATAAAATAAAATAAAATAAAATAAAATAAAATAAAATAAAATAAAATAAAATAAAATAAAATAAAATAAAATAAAATAAAATAAAATAAAATAAAATAAAATAAAATAAAATTAAGTAAAATAAAAAAAGTAAAAAAAAAATAAAATAAAATAAAATAAATTAAAATAAAATAAAATAAAATAAAATAAAAAAAATAAAAAAAATAAAATAAATTAAAAAAAATTAAAAAAAAAAAACAAAATTAAATAAAATAAAATAAAATAAAATAAAATAAAATAAAATAAAATAAAATAAAATAAAATAAAATAAAATAAAATAAAATAAAATAAAATAAAATAAAATAAAATAAAATAAAATAAAATAAAATAAAATAAAATAAAATAAAATAAAATAAAATAAAATAAAATAAAATAAAATAAAATAAAATAAAATAAAATAAAATAAAATAAAATAAAATAAAATAAAATAAAATAAAATAAAATAAAATAAAATAAAATAAAATAAAATAAAATAAAATAAAATAAAATAAAATAAAATAAAATAAAATACAATAAAATAAAATAAAATACTAGTTTTGACGACCTTTCTACTTTATATGTTTTTTATTTTGCCGGCTCGAGGTCTGTTTATTCGTAAAATAAAACACGAATGTTTTAAATTATTTTCCAATATATTTCGGTTATACACGATAACCGTCCTCAGGGTGAAATTTTTGACACACTCAGTTAGCAACTCCACGTAGAAAGGGAAAGACGTGTCAAAAAAAAAAAAAAAATTTCACCCTGAGGACGGTTATCGTGTATAACCGAAATATATTGGAAAATAATTTAAAACATTCGTGTTTTATTTTACGAATAAACAGACCTCGAGCCGGCAAAATAAAAAACATATAAAATAAAATACAATAAAATAAAATAAAATAAAATAAAATAAAATTAAATAAAATAAAAAAAGTAAAAAAAAAATAAAATAAATAAAATAAAATTAAAAAAAAAAAAAAAAAAAATTTAATAAAATAAAATAAAATTGTACAAAATGGAACTTTTTTAAATTTCACTAGTTCCACAAAATTTCAAGCTTTGTTTTGACTTTTTATGCGTTCTTTAATTAAATTAAATGTAAATAATTAACATGTTTACTTGGTTGTCAACAATTCAAATGTCAAATTAGAGTAAATAGTACAACTGAAAAGTGGCTCAATTGTACAGAGCAATGAGAAGTGACAGCTGACAATTGAGGTGGAAGCTTTAAGACGCCTTAACTGTAATTTTGCATGATTTTCCAGGCGAGCAATTACCGAAAAGTTGATGGAACAGGTTTATAGCCAAGTAGGTGTATGGATATGGTGTGCTACTTTACATCAAAATCAGTTTTCTAAAAAATAAGAATAAAGGCCATTTTAGAATAGCTTTTTACCTGCACAGCGAAAAAAAATCCTGATCTCATTTTTATTTTTGTGATTTAATAGCTACTCAGAGCACAGTTTTTTATGCTTCGCACAGCATATGTTTGCGCTAATAAAATTGCAAAAAAAAGCAAAAAAAAAAATTAAAAAGACCATAAAAAATCACAACTTACGCTAAACAATTTGTTTGCACAACAATTTTGGGTTAAAATAAATAATAAAAACCATAAGAAATTCGCAAAGTGTGAAAGATTTAGCACATTAGATAATGCTCGTTCGCGTGAGTGAAGACAGACAAGTGACTGACATCGAACAGGGACGCGAAAGCGAAATGAGAAATGCGACGAAATGGGCAACGGCTGTTAAATAAAAAAAAAAATAAAAAAAATTCGCCAAAAAATGATGAAAAAGCAAAAAAGCATAAAAAAATAAAAAAAATCGTAAAATTCGCAAAAAAAAAAAAAATCATTTTATACATATACGCTCACAGTTGACCGAGTAAATGCGAACGAATGCGCTGGCAAAGCATTTACAGTAACAGACAGCGCATCAGACAAGTTGACGCGTCAGTGATTTTGTTGATGCGCCAAAAAATAAAATTTGTGAATCACGTAGCACAAAATAAGTGTGAAATGTTATCAGTGTTTATGGTTTTTTATGCTTAATTACTATTTAATTTGACCATAAACAACGAGCGCTGTATAATAAAACAGCTACACAATATGGATGCGTATACAAGCAGTGATGGGCAAATTTTTACGATTATGGCAGCGTTTTGACAAATCGAGGCCATAGTGCAGCCGAAAAAAGCTCCTAGACTCCGATGGCTGGATCATGTTAGGCGAATGGGTAATAAAGCTCCAGCTCAGAAGTCTACTACTGCCTACCAACTTAGCTACTCTGGCCAAGAAGTCCTACTTTCGGCCCAAGTAGGCAATTGAACATCATCGAAAGAAGATCAGATGGGCCTTGGGAAAAAATTCTCTGCAAGATTTATGGACCTTCCCATAATGTCAACGGCATGTATAGAAGAAAAGTCAACGACAGATATGCTCTTAGAGCTTTATAAACATAGTGCAGGGAAAGAAAACTCAAAGGCTCTGCTGGATTTGTCATGTCATACGAATGGACAAGGAGTGGAGATGAACAGGTAGAGGATGACTTGGAACTCCTTCGCATTTTCAATAGCCGGCCAAAAAGGGATCGACTGGCATGGTTGGATACTAAGGTATCCAGCCGGGGAGTCCCCTGCGCCATTTTTTCACTCCAAAATCCAGGGATTATATTTATCACTTGAAATCCCGGGATTTGAATAAATATAATCCCACGTAACTGCTGGAATACGTCCAAATATTCGGGAGAGGTATTAAAAGAAGCTTTTTGACTTCGATTTCCATAATCCGAAAGCGCAAATTGCCGTTTTTGTTTAAGTCAAAAGTTATTAAAAAAAAAAACAATATTTTACCGGGTCCAACACCAAAATTGGAGCGTGGGTGTAAATATCTCTATACAGAAAAAAAATCGGGTCCTCGCTTTCGAGTTATGTATAGCGAGGTCAAAACGCGTCTTTTGATACCTCTCCCGACCTTTTTGAACGGTATCTCAAATAATTCCGGAATATTCTGCGACCCCGGGATTATCTTTACAGATCCCGGGATTATCTTTACAGATCCCGGGATTATCTTTACAGATCCCGTCAAAAAGC
>CAXKVI010000151.1:80000-82500 GCA_964058755.1 Campiglossa producta
TGCCACAATTTTTTAAAAGCACTTGCAACAATGTAAAACTACCAGCTGTGTGCTTCCCAACCGTGGTTGAGTGCGAGTACGCCGCGGCACAAAATGAATTGTAGCGTTTTCATATCGCTTAGCGGGTTTAAGTATAGGACACGTCCGCTGCACTCGTGCCTCACATACAACAACAACAACTCTATTGTGGAGTGCGTGAGTGAACGCGTGATTGCATGTGTTCAATGTAGTATGCAATTAAGCTTAAGTGTTTTACGAAAAATGCGACGGCGCATTGATGTGTCGGTAGATACCCTATAGGAAAAATTTCAAGTGCTGAAAGGGAGAGCTTTTCGTGAGTGTGTCTAAACTCATTTTAAACGTCTGAATCGATGTTGTTGAAAGTTTTTTGTGTATACTCAAGAGTGCTCGATGATGAGTTATATTAATTATCCGTATCCCTGGATGATGTGGGCGTGGCACCTCCCATAGGATATTTCGTATGGTGTATCTCTGAAAGTATTCAAGGTAGAATATGAAAATGTTTAAAGATCTGGTAAAAGTTCGTGTTTTGCGTTTTGGTTAAACACTTTTGTTTCACGAGCTATAATTTTCCTACAGGGTATATACTGAAGTGTAATATTATGAAGAGCTCTAAAGCAACGAACTTTTTCCGGTGCATTGGAATTGAACGCATTGATTGTTGAAATTAATTTTTGTATGTAAAAATGAACATACACACAGACATGGTATTAACTAACATATATTTTTCTTAATAATTTCAAGTACCCACACTATTCAATAAATTTTTTTCTGCCAGGCATTTTTTGTTTTGTTTAAAAAAAAATGATTTACGGTGAGATGAAAAGCAGATGATCACTCCATCGGCTGCAACATTAAAAACTCATTGACGACCTTTGAAATAAATTCAACCACATATAAGGGATAAAGCGAAGCGGCAGAAGGGCTCACATATTTGTGTGCTCGTATGAGCATATCTGGGCTGAAAGAACCACTTCTCATAACAGTACTTGCTTCCATGATTTATGAATTTCCGCTACCTTGAAAGAGAAGAGAATTGAAATGTTGGCTTTTGCAGTCAAATGCTGCTACGTGCATCAATTGACCCGCTGCCCCTGCAGAGTAAAAAAAATTTACTGCAACAAGTTGATAGCTTTCGGTCTTTCTCCTTCTCAAAACTTTCTATTCTTAATCCAGCTAAGAAGAGGGAAACGTCATATCGAATAAAAAGTCGTCTCGTTTCGTTATCTATTCAATTCAATTTTTAAAGTATAATCCCAAAATATGAATTATGAATGGGTCATTCCACGTCAAATCGAATCTAACTTTGAAAAATTTTCAAATCAACCGTCAATAATCTCATTAAACACAATAAAATATAATGCCTCAGTTTTGAGCCGACCAGCAGATGCTAATTCATCATCCTTTCCTCTTCTCCAAATGTCGAATGGCGATAGGAGCTCCTTCTGGGCGAGAGAGCTTTGGCCTATTAGTATAAAACAGGCCTAGGCACCCAGTGGTACAATTGTCCGAAAATCTAAGTCATCAACCTTGCCTCTGCTCCCAATGTCGAATGGCGATAGGAGCCCCTTCTGGGCGAGTGAGCTTTGGTTCATGAATATAAAACAGGCCTAGGCACCTAGTGGTACAATTGGCTGAAAATCTGAGAACCAAATTCACACAGATTATTACGCTCTTTGCTTGGCCTCTTGAACTATGAAACTTTTGCTGCGCTTGTGAGAGCGCTACGATCACTTACAATTCTGCACCAGCCAGCAAAGCCCAAAAAGGGCCGTAAATGTTTCGGAGAGCATTACTCCTGAATACTCCAAGATTCATCCCCACTTGTTTTCTTCAATGTCGATCTGTCCTGTCCTGTCCTGTATGGGCCTTTACTTCTAAATAGCCTTTTTAGTCGAAAGTAGATCTTCATTTAAGAGTGATTCTCCCAGAAGGTCAATGATATCAAGGTCATCTAATCTTGATTTACAAATAGTTGGTAGAAGTTGTAAAATTGATATCGAACAAGATGTAATTTATAGTTAACATCGAAAAAATTTATTCTTTGCACCATTTGTTATGGAATGTCCCATTTATGTTATTTTATATACCTCATATGAACACTACCAATTGTATTCTTTATTGCAACTTAAATAATTCGCCTGCTGCTGCTACTTTCACTGCGGCTTTGGTTGGTTGTATTACTCCCCATTCCTTCATTGTTTTTTTTTTTTTTTTTTTTATTGCTGCCACATGCGCTTTTCAGCATTCTCGATTTCATCAATAATACTTTTTTAAATCTATTTATTTGTCTTCTTGTTTTTGTATTCCTTCACTTGAGTTTGAAAGCTTTTGAAGTGTCTTCGATGGGATTATTATGAAATTAATCAAATTTATTTAGGGTCATAAATTTTTTGTTCTCTGTTAATTACTACATTATGTTGCTCGATGATGCTCAATCAATTTAATTCAAGGAAAAGTAAAACAATTATCTCCTCAG
>CAXKVI010000151.1:95000-110000 GCA_964058755.1 Campiglossa producta
CAACATCTCGAACAAGCGCCAAAGATGCGTAATGCAAAAAAAACTGGCTTGACAAGATGAGTAAATTATAAAAACGCGCTGGTTAGAAATTTATTAAAAAATGCTTATTTTATTGGCAAAGCGCGACCAAACACTCAGCACATTTAAAATTATGTCAGCAGGCGCGTTTGGTTTTATTGCGCGCGCGCACATTGTTTGAGCGGAACGCGGCGTCATAGGAGTACGCAAGTGACAGCGCGCTAAGTAAAAGGCAAGCGCGTTTTGCTAAAAAAAAAAAACAAACGACGCGCAACACAGTGAGCTTTGTAAAAATTTGTCACCTTAAACGTAAAAGGAAGTGGCTGCCAGCAAGTTGTGAACCAACTCACATGTGCAGACACACAGAAAGCGCAAAAGATAAGCAGGTACAACAACAAGTTTGGAAAAAAGTAAAAAATATATATTTATAAGTAAAAAAAATGCTTTCGAAAAGTCTGCGGAAAAAAGCGGGGCGAACCGCGCGAATTTATTGCGTCTGCGTGATGCCGCAAAATGTCATCGTACATCACGCAGCTGTGCGCCAACAACAAAGGTATATGTTCATAATGTTGTTGCTGCAATGATTTTCAAAGTTGTTTAGAATCGACTTGTATATGCAATGCTGTCTCACCAGTCAGCCGTTGGCTGTAATAAGAAGTGTTAGGGTTGGCAACTCAGCAACACACTGCACGGCATCACAGCAACATGTTGACACTGTTAGATGAGCTGCAGGCATTTCTTAAAAGTGTTTACTATAGCTGCATGCATTCGCGTCAAGTAAAAATGTATGTATGTACCCAATAGGAAATAAAGTATGAAAACAAATATAATGAAAAATAGTATAAAATGAAACAAAACAAAACTAAATCAAAGAAAACAAAAAATATTAAATAAAATAAAATAAAATAAAATAAAATAAAATAAAATAAAATAAAATAAAATAAAATAAAATAAAATAAAATAAAATAAAATAAAATAAAATAAAATAAAATAAAATAAAATAAAATAAAATAAAATAAAATAAAATAAAATAAAATAAAATAAAATAAAATAAAATAAAATAAAATAAAATAAAATAAAATAAAATAAAATAAAATAAAATAAAATAAAATAAAATAAAATAAAATAAAATAAAATAAAATAAAATAAAATAAAATAAAATAAAATAAAATAAAATAAAATTTAATTAAATTAAATCAAATGAAATAAATAGAATAAAGTAAAAGAAAATAAAATAAAATAAAATAAAAAAATAAAATGAAATAAAATAAGTTAAATTCAAACTATTTCTTTCTAGCTGGGCTGCTCTCAAGCAAACATACAAACTTTGCCAAATCATTTTATACATCGCTGCTTGTTACTAACTGCTGAGTGCTAACTATTTTGGCACGCATGCGCGCATAGTTTGCTGCTCAACGCTTTGACATTCAAATTGTAGATTCTTGCATGCCAAATGTTTTTGGTTTTATTTACAGCTTCCATGTCTTCTGTTTTTTTTTTTAATCTACTCAAATGCAACTTTGCGTAAAATTTATTAGTAATGCGATACCTTTTGGTGATTCTTCACGCCGTTTTTATGTTTGAAGTCATGTTGAAATTCGCTATATATCGTTGTTGGCCTGATTGTACTTTGTTATGAACATAATTTGTGTCTGCTGCTCATGTAAATAACTGACCAAAGATACATATATGTATGTGTAGCTGAGTATGTATAAATGCAAGTGTTACTATTTATAAACTTTATAAACTTTTGTTGTCATCATCGTTGTCATAGCATGCAATGAAGATTTTGTAACAATGTTGCACTAGTTGCTTGTTGGAGCATTTTAATTGGGACAGCAGCTTAGTACATATAAAAAGTTTATGATCTACTTACATTCAACACATGAGTTATGATTATGAATTAAAGTTATTCAAAACATTCTTACTATCGCAAAAATCGGAGTTTTACAGCATCCAATTAAATAGAGTTCCCTGAAAAACTAATTTAAATAACAGAAATTTCTTATATTAATGTCCAGTTGTTTGCTCATTAAAATTCAAAATAAAGTTTGTTGCTTAAGTCTTTTGTATTATGGTGGTGATTTTATATTTTTAGTAGCAGATATTTATATGACTCGTTGAAAAAGATCTTCACCTCTTTCTTCGCGCTGTCATATGTTAGACTGATGTCATTCCGAAAAGGAAATATTTTAAAAATCGGGTACTAAATTTAAAGTACAAACACCTAAGATATTGGTATAATCAATAGCTCTCTTGCTAACATTTTTTTGTTTGCGAATTCCTTTCGCTTCAATAATTTAAAACTACTTAGCACACATTTTTCAAATTACTGCGCTAATGAAGTGAGTAACTGAATAATATTGTGGTTTTAAACCACAGCGCACACAACCCCAACATATACAACCAGCAAAAAAATGATCACCAAACAAAGTAAGCAACTGCAAAAACCAAAAAATTCATAACCACTCAGCTGTCAATCAAAAAGCAGAAAATCATGAAAAATATTGGAAATTCGCATAAAAAATACCAAACATTTTACTACAACAAAAAAACATGTGTAAATTCAATTTACCGCAAATATGTGAACGCTTAAAGCAGCAGAAATACAAACGGTATGGCAATAGTAGGGATTCGGTTTGGGTTTCAGCAATAAAATAAAACAGGATAAAGTTATATTAAATAAAATAATATAAAATAAAATAAAATAAAATAAAATAAAATAAAATAAAATAAAATAAAATAAAATAAAATAAAATAAAATAAAATAAAATAAAATAAAATAAAATAAAATAAAATAAAATAAAATAAAATAAAATAAAATAAAATAAAATAAAATAAAATAAAATAAAATAAAATAAAATAAAATAAAATAAAATAAAATAAAATAAAATAAAATAAAATAAAATAAAATAAAATAAAATAAAATAAAATAAAATAAAATAAAATAAAATAAAATAAAATAAAATAAAATAAAATAAAATAAAATAAAATAAAATAAAATAAAATAAAATAAAATAAAATAAAATAAAATAAAATAAAATAAAATAAAATAAAATAAAATAAAATAAAATAAAATAAAATAAAATAAAATAAAATAAAATAAAATAAAATAAAATAAAATAAAATAAAATAAAATAAAATAAAATAAAATAAAATAAAATAAAATAAAATAAAATAAAATAAAATAAAATAAAATAAAATAAAATAAAATAAAATAAAATAAAATAAAATAAAATAAAATAAAATAAAATAAAATAAAATAAAATAAAATAAAATAAAATAAAATAAAATAAAATAAAATAAAATAAAATAAAATAAAATAAAATAAAATAAAATAAAATAAAATAAAATAAAATAAAATAAAATAAAATAAAATAAAATAAAATAAAATAAAATAAAATAAAATAAAATAAAATAAAATAAAATAAAATAAAATAAAATAAAATAAAATAAAATAAAATAAAATAAAATAAAATAAAATAAAATAAAATAAAATAAAATAAAATAAAATAAAATAAAATAAAATAAAATAAAATAAAATAAAATAAAATAAAATAAAATAAAATAAAATAAAATAAAATAAAATAAAATAAAATAAAATAAAATAAAATAAAATAAAATAAAATAAAATAAAATAAAATAAAATAAAATAAAATAAAATAAAATAAAATAAAATAAAATAAAATAAAATAAAATAAAATAAAATAAAATAAAATAAAATAAAATAAAATAAAATAAAATAAAAAAAGTAAACAAAAATTATAAAATAACAATAACAAAAAAAATTTAAAAAAAATTTATCAAATAAAATTAAATTAAATAAAGTAAAACAAAATAAAAAAAAACAAAAAATATAAAATAACAATAAAATAATAAAAATAAAAAATTGATAACATAAAATAGAATAAACTAAATGGGATTAAATTAAATTAATTTTAATTAAATTTAAATAAATTATTGAACTAAATTAAAATTAACTAAATTGATTTAAATTTAGTTTAATTAAAATAAATTTAATTTAATTGAATAAAATAAAATTAAACTAAATTTCAATAAATTAAATTAGAGTAAATGAACTACAATAAAATCAAATAAAATAAAACTCAACATAATTAAATTAAATCAAATTAAATTGGGTTAAATTAAATTAAACTATATTTAATTACATTCTCACACGAAACACAAAAGACTTAAGCAACATACTTGATTTGAATTTAATCAAGCGAATTCATCAAATTGATTTGCCAATCGATAATCCAAGGATTTGGACAAGAAATATAAAACAAGCATGCATGCAACAACAAATGCGTGAATGCATTTTGTGATCAAAACAACTCGAATACAATTTTGCGAATTGTAGCTGAAATATTTGACACAACAATTTTTATTGAGCTAACAACTATTGGCGCGGTGCAATCAATGCATAGCCAAGTTAAGCTGCACACCACAAAATACACGTTAGAATGGCAAGCTTTGATTGCAACATCAAAATTGTCAACTTTTGTTTTGCAACAAATAGCAAATAAGCAAAGTAGCAACATAACACCAACGAAATGTGAAAATCAGTAGCAACAGCGGCACCCAACAGTTGTCAAATTTAACAGCGGGAGGTTGAGCAATTAAAAGTGACATGCCAGTTTATGCAAATGTGCGAAATATCATAAAACTCATAGACAACAACAATAACAAGCAACAACAACTGATGTGCACCAATCAAAAATTTTGCTGCGCGTTTCCTTTCAATCGTAAAAAAGAATAAAATCTTCACTTCAAATGCTAACAAGCAGCATGCCAATCTAAGCCACCCGACAAGCCTTAATTTAATCACAAATTCTGTTAGTCAAAAACAAATCAGCGTGTGAATTTTATAATCAACTAACTGCATAAATTTAAAACGCAAAGGAGAATATTTAATTTTCGTTTTTCCTTGCTTTTTGACACACATTCATTCATCCATTTTTATTAGCTGCAAACGCAGGCGCTACTCGCTCTAAGGCTTTTCATTGCCGTTTAATTACCGAGAATCCTATTTGGTGGATTTTCATATTCATTTTCTATTATTGGTTGTTGTTGAGAGAAGTTGTCAATGCAATAAAAGTTTGTCGCTTTAATTAACTGTGAATCATAAATGCGCTTAGTCTTGGCATTAATTGAGTGAAGACAGAGAAAAACCAAAAAAAAATGGTTACTAACATTTTTAATTGATTAACGGCATGTGGCTGGGTATTGGAATTGGGTGTATTCGAAGGAGATGGATTTCTTTGAGCCCATGCAAATAGCAGCAAATAATGTAATCAGAAGTCAGAGACATTGTATTCAATTGAAACTGCTTAAATTTTTTGCTAATTTGGCTATATATTCTGCATTTGACCTTTAAATTTGTGGGTTTAGTTGTGATTTGGTACGAAAATGTACCACTCTTTGTCTAAATAAACAAAAACTCAGTGCAATCGACTAAATATTAAAACAAAACTAACCAGCAAAAATTATACTTCATAGAGGCTACCTTTGCTACTTTCGATGGACGAAAAGTTTTTGTGTTACAGCGTGTTAAACATCCTATCTGTTATAAAATGAAAGTTCGGATTTTTTTTTATTGAGTGCAGAAAAAAAATGTTTGCCCATATTAGCCCCCCTTGATTTAATGGAGAAAATTCATCTTTGTAACAAAAGAGACATGGCGTATACGTAACATTTTCTTGTTAACGAATATGTAGAAATAAAGAAACAAATTATTGATGCTGAAATACTACAGAAGAATGAAGTTAAGTAATACTTGAAGCAGGTGTTTAATCGGCTGGTCTGTCAATTAATTTCCTCTTGTTTCAAAGAGGTAAATGCTTCATAAATCAAGAAGCACCTTTTTACCTTGAACAACTTTAATTAATCTAAGCTCTCACGTTTTTGAACTGAATGACAAGTATGCAACGCCTGTTCTACTTCAGATTTAAATAAACCTTTCATGAGCTTTTCAGAGAACTAACTTAGAAATATTTATGAAGTAAATTTTCTAAAAAAAAAAAATTTTTTTTAAATTAAGCATTTTACTGTGAAACTTGCGACTTTCAGCCACTTTTTCCACAAATTCTCCAAGTCAACAAT
Source organism: Campiglossa producta (assembly GCA_964058755.1). Taxonomy (NCBI): domain Eukaryota; kingdom Metazoa; phylum Arthropoda; class Insecta; order Diptera; family Tephritidae; genus Campiglossa; species Campiglossa producta. The sequence goes on from CAXKVI010000151.1 coordinate 101,124, forward strand.
TCTATTTCATTTCAGTTTTCCTCTACTCATTTCTCATTGGCTATGTCCAACCCAAAAAGTTGTTTGATCTTATCAAATAACTCGTTTCCGCGCCTAACCTACCCAAATTTTCTCCCAAACCCTTCTTTTCTATTCATCTTATGCAGTCAGTACCCATATAAATGAGGGTAAATATGTATGTTTATACCACTTACCAACGCAACAAGCCATACAGACTGTTTGGAGCCGCCGTATAGAGTTAGCGAACACCAACATCAATGCTACGCATGCGCAGCAAATGCATTTTTTTTTTTTGGTTTTTGTTTTGCTCATTCAATGAGACAAAATGCAAAATGGCAATCGATTCGAGCGCATTCCTACGCAAAAGTATTATCCGCAAATAGCCCTCTCCCACCCGCTTATATTGAATACACCCTTGTTTGTGTATTGGTGCATTGCTGCTGCGGCTGCGGCTGCGCCCAAACATTCGTTGCATTCCCGTCTTGATTGCGTTAAGAATTTGTTTTGCTGCATTTGTAGTATTTGTTATCTCTTTGGTTGTTTTCTGTTGTTGTTGTAGTTTGTTGTTGTTATTTGTTGTAGTGTTTGTTGTATCAACGGTTTTAATCGCTGCATTCTCTTTTTTTAACATTGTTGTTCTTTTACGAGCTTGTTGACATTTTTATGGCGATTGGATTATTATTGTTGTTGTTACGTTGGTATCGCAAGCTTGGTTGATTCGTGCAATTGCTTGCTGCTGAGCTGCAGACTCTTTTAGATTTATTATTTTGTTTTTATTTTACCAAGAATATTGCTTAAAGTTGTTTGAGCTTTCCGTGACAAATCAAACGGAATTTTTAAAAAAATGGTGAAACGCTTTTCAAGTTTCAAGTTTTTTCACTGCCGAGGGGACATCTCAAATCAAGCAATCATAAATGACCGCCTACCAAAAATTTCTAGCCAAATCAAAAGGTCATTAAACGCTAAATCACATTCCAAACATAAGCTTCTATTGTTGCGAAAGCTTTTGAAGAAAAATAGTCGTGATTACCAAGAGCTCGTGAAGTTTGGTGTGTAAACATGTGTATTCGATGTATATGACTCAAAGACGAGTCATAAACGACTCACCGATGAGTCATAAATGACTCATGTGAGTCAAAAATTACTCATGAATTATTCATAAATGACTCATGTGTTTCATAAATGATTCATAAACGACAAAGTGATTTTCTGGCGCTTTGTTAATCGTGTTAAAAATACTAAATGCAAAATAACGTGAAAACAACTCAGCCATGAGTCATTTATGACTCGTCTTTGAGTCATATACTTCCGTTCGGTCATTTATGACTCACGGATGAGTTGTTTTCGCGTTTGTTTGCATTTCGTATTTTAACACGATTAACAAAGCGCCGGCAAAGCACTTGGATATACAGGCTACATATTCCACGTAACTTTCTTGGATGACCCCCAGCGCAAAAATGTTTATACATCAAAAAATATTTGTTTGCCTACAGCAGCAATTGTTGCACAACAACATAATAAAGGCATACTTACAAACTACTGCTTAAGCAAACACGCTGCATTACGATGCATTTCTATATATACCAAATCACAAACGTGCACGTACATTACGAGTTTAAACCATTCACAATCTTCTTAACCCCAACTCCATTCAATGCAAAGCAATGCTCGACACTACTCGTAATAGAAACATTAAAAAAAATGTGTAATGTCTGTCTGCAGCAAAAGACTTCTCACATTTCATTGCACAACATACAAATAAAAATCGTACGAAAACGCGTCATAATCCTAGACAAGTCATAAATCATTCGCTTTGACCTTATCAGTCAAGCGATAGCGTTGCCACTTTGACACAGTACTCATCGCTCATGCAAGTGGCGGCCAAGAAAAAAATACAGTTGGTCTACGGTATTTTGTAAAAAAAAATATTTTGAGACACCTGAAAGTGTTGTTGTAATGTGGCAAGTCTACAAATGTTTATAGTTGTCTGTTGCGACGCATTGAGTTGTAAAACTCGATGTTAGAATCAGCATGTGATCAGAAAGTTTTTGGAAGGTGCAAATTGTTTGTAAAGTTTATCTATGACTATAAATGTCTACGAATGGTTAATGGTTGGGTAATAATATGAAGCGCATATGTTTTAAACTTTGTTCATCCTTTCTACAAACAGCAGGAGTCTGTAGTTGCATGGCATTTTTGAAAACCAGCTGCCAAGGAAAACAATGCCCGTTGACAGGTCTTCAATGGTCAGTTCATCCGGCAGATTTTTCGACTGCTACTGTTGCTGAACTTAGCAATACTATCAGTTGAATACTAGGCTTCTAACGCAATAGAGGTTTAGTCAACACAATCTATGCTTTTTCAGATTTTTTAACTCTTTTTGAAAGTTTTTCTTTTTTTTTTGGAAATAAGATATTTCTTTTACTTCATCACTTTTATGCTTTTCTACTTTATTCTAAATTCATTTTATTTTATTCTAATTAATTTTATTATTTATTTATTTTTTAATTTTTTTTTTTTGTTTTTTATTTTTATTTAATTTGATTTTTTTTTAATTTTTATTCATCTTTTATAATTACATTTTTTAATTTTTTTTAACTTTATATTAATTTTTTATTTAACTTTTTTTATTTTAATGAATTTTGATACTTAGAGAAAATTGACAAAGATTTACACAGCGATGGATACCATGACGACGTTTCGGACTTTCCAGGGTCCACATCAGATGGATTTTCGGACACAGAACTACTGTGTCTTCAACTTTTTTTAATTACATTTTTATTATTTTTTTATTTAAGTTTTTTATTTTATTTTTATATTTTTTTTTTGTTTCTTTTATTTTATTTCGTTTTTTATCTTTTTTTTCTTTTTTAATAAAAGCTTTTTATTCTATTTTTAACTTTTTTTTATTAAATTATTTTATTTTTTTAGTTTATTTTTTTTTATATTTTTTTTTTAATTTTTGTTTTTCCTTTTATTTAATTTTTATATTATTTTTGTTTTTCATTTTATTTAATTTTTATATTATTTTTGTTTTTCATTTTATTTAATTTTTATATTATTTTTGTTTTTTTATTTTTTTAGTTAAGTTTTTTTTAATTTTTTTCTTGGCTCCTATCAATTTTGTTCATTTTATTTTATTTTTATTATCTCTTTAATTTGATTTTATTTTATTTTATTTTATTTTTATTTTTAATTTTTAATTTTTTTTGTTTTTTTTTTTATTTTTTTATTAAATTTTTTATTCTAATATTTATTTTTTATATTTTTTTTTTGTTTCTTTCATTTTATTTTGTTTTTTTTTTCTTCTTTTTTTCTTTTTTAATAAAAGTTTTTATTTTTTTAACTTTTTTATTAAATTATTTTATTTTTTTAGTTTATTTTTTTTTTTTTAATTATTTTTTCATTTTATTTAATTTTATTTAAATTTTTTGTTTTTTTTTTTATTTTTTTAGTTAAATTTTTTATTTATTTTTTACAGAATTTTTGTTTTTTATTTTTTTAGTTAAATTTTATTTTTTATTTTTTTTGACTCCTATCAATTTTGTTCATTTCATTTTATTTTTATTATCTCGTTTAATTTGATTTTAATTTATTTTTTTTTTTATTTTTTTATTAAATTTTTTATTCTATTATTTATTTTTTATATTTTTTTGTTTCTTTCATTTTATTTTATTTTTTTTTTTTTTTCTTTTTTTAACTTTTTTATTAAATTATTTTATTCTTTTAGTTTATTTTTTTTCATTTTTTTTTTTTATTTTATTTAATTTTATTTAATTTTTTTGTTTTTTTTATTTTTTTAGTTAAATTTTTTTTTTTTTTTCATTTTATTTAATTTTTTTTATTTTTTTATATTATTTTTGTTTTTTTATTCTTTTTGGCTCCTATCAATTTTGTTCGTTTTATTTTATTTTATTTTTTTTTTTGAATTTTTTATTTTTTTTTTGTTTTTTTTTATTTTTTTTTTTGAATTTTTTTTTTGGGGTTGTTTTTCATTTTTTTCATATTATTTTTTATTTTATTTTATTTTGTTCTATTTTATTTTATTTAATTTACGTTATTAGTTTCCCCATCACGATTTTCTATCAATCAACTGCCAAATATTGTACGATTACCAAGTCTTTTACAAGCCTTCATATTGCAAAGAGCATTCCAAAGAGCATTCCAAAGCAGTCACCCAACGTCATTCACAGTCCACTTGATCTAGTGACTAGGCTCTGTAGTCAATGAAATGCTCCTAAACTATGTTGCCAACCAGACGGACATTCAATGGCCGCCCTTAGACTACTAATTCAATGTAGCAAATCAAACGTGCAACATTGCAATTTCTTTGCTTCTAATGCTCAACCGTTGCACATGCAACAAGCCGCCAACATTTGCATGCACAACTTTTTTTAACTCAAATTTTATTAGAGAAGGAATGAGAAATTATGCTCGTTTGTAGTATTTTGTATGCATGTGGCATTGGTAAAAGTTCTGCTTATTGGTGGTTTGCATGATTGTTATTTCGCTAGTTGCCTGGTTATTGTTATTGCTAGTTAATTAGGAGGAAATCGCTAATGAGTTCGTGCCTTCCTGTGCAGCGTTATTGTTATTTGTTTCTCACCAATCTTCCACAGCACTCTTTACTGAGAATAGTCGAAACGAATGTTCTAAACAATATTCCGCAAGCGTTATTGAATATATGTGTCTTATAACAGTTCAATATTTATTTTTTCAATTTTTTAATTTATTTGGTTTTATTTTATTTTTTTTTTTTTTAATTTTTTTTTTCTTTTTTTTTTATTTTTTTTTAATAATTTTTTTTTTTGTATTTTACATAATTTTTTAATTTTTATTTTTTTATATTTTTTGCCTTTTTTTTGGTCCTATTTTATTTTATTTAATTTTGTTTTATTTTATTTTGTTAAATTCTATTTTAATTTTTTTTTTCTATTTTAATTTTTTTTTTAATTTTTTAGTTTTAATTTTTTTTTTTTTTTTTGTTATTGAATATATTTGTCTTATAACAGTTCAATTATTATTTTTTTAATTTCTTAATTTTTCTTTATTTTATTTTATTTTTTATTTTTTTTTAATTTTTTTTTTTCTTTTTTTATAATTTTTTTTTTTTAATATTTTTTTTTTTTTTTTAATTTTTATTTTTTTTATATTTTTTGCCTTTTTTTGGTCCTATTTTATTTTATTTAATTTTGTTTTATTTTATTTTGTTAAATTCTATTTTAGTTTTTTTTTCTATTTTTATTTTTTTTTTTTTTTAATTTTTTAGTTTTATTTTTTATTATTTTTTTTACTTTAGTTTTCTTTCTTGCTTTTAATTTTATTTAATATTATTTTTAAAGTCAGACTGCAGATCTCTGTATTTCTGTATTCTCACTCAATATATATTATTATTCTTTGTAATCAACTCTTGAAATTCGCTACTATTTATTTATCTTGTTGTACCTTGGCCCCAATGATTCCACACACAGCTTACAATACTGCACAACAATTTGGCACTCCACATGCACTCTCTGCCATTCACATACCTTTTGCAATTTGACCCTCGAAAACGCGATTTCCTGTTGTGCCGCATAGTGAGTCGCACCTCACCGTACTACATATTGCACAGTCTTATTTATCTCATTCGAATAATGTCTAGTTTTGATTTTTGCATATAACTCATAATTTTGCCAACAGCCATGGATGAGTTCAAATAAATATTTCGTGCCACACAATGTGGCACGTTGCTAATGATCTTGTTACTCGCTAAAATTTTTGCTACTAACGAGCAATAAGCGCTAATTTTGTTGACGCCAGTGCCGTTAGAATGTTGTATAGCAAAGGTGTGTGATTTGTTTTTTTTTTTTTTTTTTTTGTTTGATTCCGTTTTATTTTTTTTTTTTTAATAGTTATCTGGAATATTTTTCGAGTGCTGGCTGAGTCAGTGCGAAAATGTGTTTGGTTTATAGGACGTAGTGTACATAGCCCCCAGCACAATCAAAAATACTTCATTTGCTTGATTAACCCTTTTTCATACTGTGCTCTTTTTACTTCAAAGTCAGTGGTGTCCAAATTGCAAATTGAGTGCACGCGTGCTTTTTCAGACAACGTCGCTGTTATTGAACGCACACTATAAACCGGTTATTGTGGTGAAAGAGAGAGTGGTGCATGCATTGCCGGCACTCTAATGAATTATGACTGTTTTTGTTTGCCCACCACTGACATATGTAAATCCCTTCATGTATAGCTATCACTCTACACATTTTTGATTTATTTTATGCATAAATACAACTTTTTTCTCTTTTTTCTTTCAGGTAAGCTCGCAATTCACCCGATTTTATGTTCCCATAACCAGGTAAAGTTAAAAAAAAATAAAATTAAAAAATTCTAAAAAAAAGTTGTATAGCTCTCAAAAATTGCAGAAATCACTTATTGCCCTCCATTATATTTACTATCACCTTACCAACAATTTTCAAACTACTTTTGCTACTTGTAAGCCTGCCAATTATTGTTATTATCGCCAATTAACTGCAATTCACAGTCCACAAGCTGACAGTTTACAATACTAAATTTGACAAATGACAGCAATTGTCAGCTGTCACATGCAGCAACATATTGCGTGACGTGTCAGTGGGCATGTTTTTTTTTCAAAACCTTTATGCAACACAAAAATTTTTGGTTCACTTTTTTTTGCATATCCACCAGAAAATTTTATTTTACCTCATTTTTTTTGTAATTCCATTAAATAATATTTTATCTCATTTTTAATCGTTTACTCACGTTTCTTGGGTGGCCAGCGCTCTTATGATATTTTTTTTTTTTTTTTTTTTCTTTTGCTCCTTTGACATGTCTAAAAAATTAGCTAATTCCCTAGTAAAATGCGTCACTAATGACACTCGTAAAATTTGAATATTTTAGTATTTGAATTTAATACAGACTAAGTAAAAATCATTTTATTAGTGTCACGTTTGTTACATTCAAATGTCATAACCTTTCGAAGCTATAAAAATTGTATAAATCGACTACATTTGAATGGGTTGTAAATGGGAGTAAACGAACATGGCTTTGTACAGGGTGAGTCTTTTAAAGTTGGAAGAACGATTAGCCTGTATCTGGGGACATACTGAATAAATACTGCTTACATTTTTTGTAGGTTTTAATTTTTTTATTATTATTTTTTTTTTTTTGGAAAATTTTTTTATTTTTTTTTATTTTATGTTGTTTTATTTTTTAACTATTTTCTTTTTATTATTTTTTATTGTATTTTTTATTCCAATTTGTTTTATTTTTTTAATATAATTTTTTTTCGTTTTTTTTTTTATTTAATTTTTTTTTTTCATTTATTTTTTTTTTTATTTTCTATCATTTTATTTATTTTTTGAATAAAATTTTTTTATATTTTTTTATTTTATATCATTAATTTTTTTATATAATTTTTTTTTTCGTTGTTTTTTCATTTCGTTTTTTTTTTTTAATTTTTTTTGTTCTTTTTTCATTTTTTTTTTTTTGTATTTTATATTATTTTATTTATTTTTTTAATATAATTTTTTTTCGTTTTTTTTTATTTAATTTTTTTTTTTGTTTTTTTTTCATTTATTTTAGTTTTATTTAATATCATTTTATTTATTTCTTTTAATAATTTTTTTTTTGTTTGTTTTTTCATTTTTTTTATTTTATATCCTTTTTTGTATAATTTTTTTTTCGTTGTTTTATCATTTAATTTTTTTGGTTTTTTTTTTAATTTTTTTAATTATTTTAATTATTTTTTTAATATAATTTTTTTCGTTTTTTTCATTTATTTTTTTTTTTTTTTGTTTTTTTCATTTATTTTTTTTTTCATGTCATTTTATTTATTTATTTTTTTTTTTATAAAATTTTACGTTTTTTATTAGTTAAAATACCACACCCTGTACTCCCAATTCACACATTCCTTAACTTTTTATTCGTGCCTAAAACTTTTATGACAAATTATTTTAAAACTCTATGCGCACGATCGTCGTAAAATTGTTGCAACTTGTTTCGGTAAATGAATTTTTATGATATTTTGGGCAAAAACAGCCTACGCAATGATCTTACGATCGATCGTAAAAATTTGTACTAAAACTTTTAACTAAATTGTAAATTAGTTAATGAAACATTACTTGAAATTGCTAAAGATAACGCCTCGTCGGCACTCAAAGGCTGTAGTTAATAAAAATTAAATTTACATATAAGATATAAAAAACTTAAAGAACTGAAGGACCATACAGTGGCATTGTAGAGCTGCATGCCTTCCGCAGCAGCTGTTGCGGCGATTTGAAGCCGTGAAATTTGAGATTAAACTTTAAATCATCTTCAACCTTTCACTTTTCCAGTAAAAAATAGTATAATAAAATTAAATGTTACAAACAATAAAACAATTTCGAGCTTGTTGAAGGATCTTGTCAAAGCGCATTGTATTGTTTAGAAATTGTTCATCACCTTTACCGTCTCCCAATCTACTTGGTTTGATGCCAAGTAAAGGTGATGACAAATTTCTAACAATACAATACAAAGCAGTTTGACGAGATCCTTCAACAAGATCGAAATTGCGATCATCCTAGTTGGTATTGTTTGTAGCATTTTTCGACTTGTTTTCGCCAAAAACGCAAAAGAATAATTGGATACAAATTATTTGACTGGTCAAATGTCCACAAAAATGTGCAAAGTTCATAATAAAATGACCAATAATAATAACATCATCATCATCATTTATTGGCGCTTAACCGCCTAAGCGATTTTGGCCGTCGCCTATCAAAGCACGCCAGTCATTCCTTTTTAGCGATAACTGACGCCAATTGGAAACCCCAAGGGAGTTCAAGTCATCCTCCACCTGTTGTTTCCATCTCAGTCGAGGCCTCCCCCTTCCTCTGCTGC
>CAXKVI010000152.1:0-113000 GCA_964058755.1 Campiglossa producta
CAAAGTGGCCCAAATGCGTGAAATTAGTAAAACAGAATAAATTTCCATAGGAAAATCCGCGAACTGGGGGTGTCTGGCTGGAGCCTTGTCACTGGTACGGGTCTAACAACACTTGATACTGACGCGGGGTGGTAATCTACGTCAAATATGTGAAAATCATCCATTATAAAATAAGTGAAGTTAGGGTCATTTTTTGGCGACTTTGACCCCCGATTCCTAGGCCCTTGTCATAGGTACAGCTTTAAAATTTTCACATTCTTTCTAGATTCGGGGAGGACTATCGATCGGTATTGGTTTCATCCATTATAAAATAAGTGACGCTTTTAGGCTCTGGGATCTTGGTCTAAATAGTGAACGTGAGAAAATCCAAAAGTCAAAAAACAGAAAATATCCAATATGATACAGAGCAGTAGAAAAAATAAGTCCTATTGGGGTTAAGAGATGTCGAAAGTGACATATGTATTATATGTGTGCTTAAAAAGATGAATAGATAAAAATAAGCACCTTTGGATGCAGTATAAAAAAATATATTATTGCTTACGTTGGGTGCTGAATTTTTTAATATAGGTGATTTATTAAGGAATATTTGTTGGATGTGGCTCATTTTAGGTCTAATAAAACCTCATTTCTGTAACGATTTACGAGATTTGAAACGTAAGTACCGCCTCCATGAAACGTAAGTGACACTCATCACCTCCAATACATTATAGAAAAAATTATAGTAGGCTTGAAAAAAACAATTTTTTTGGGACACTATTGTAAACACATGGTTACTCTAGCGCATATGCCACACATACGGCAACCCTAAGGAAGCGTGCAACATTTTAAATAGTCAGTCAACGGAAGAACAGCGACGAGTAACGAGCACAAAGTTCACGACTCATCGCGACATTAATCAGTCATTTCATATTTAATTTATATTTTTATTAATAACTCCCATGAATTAAATCATTATCTATTTAAATTAACTAAAACGGGTTACGTGTTATTATTTCACTCGGAAGTATCCTGACAGTTTCAGAAGCGGGCTGCGAAAAAGCGAGTTGTGAAATTAATTGCGTGCTAATTACAAATCTATCGAGCGCAAACGAAAAACGAGGCAGAACGTGTACATGCCAAAATAATTAAATTAAAACTCGAATGCGATAAAAAGCGGATAAAGCGGATAAAGATTGTGAATGTAAAGGTGGAACAGCTAAAAGCTATTCTACGCCAAAATGGTTTGCTTACAACAGGCACGAAAGCAGAGCTCGTGCAAAGATTGAGTGAATATTTGGGTACAGATGAAGTGCTCGAAGTAGACGATCTGGCGAACGATCCACCGAGCGATTCACCAAACGAAAATACGTCTTTACAAGACCAGCTAGACCAACTGTGGGCTATGATAAATACAATGATGACCGCTATGGCACCAGCGGCAGGTGTACATCGCACAGACACACAAACGCCTACAATAACAGGGAGTAATCAAGTAGAAAATGAACGTGTGTACGAACGAGAAGGAACACGAACAGCTTCAGTAAAGGAAATAGCTGAAACTCTTCCCGACCTCAATCCATATTCTGAAGCTATGTGCTATCTGCGTACAATTGGGACGAAAAATGCATTATGCTGGCCGTTTACAGCAAAATGCGTGGTGTAGCCAAAATGTGGGTAGATTCATCATTGGAATGAATTTGCCAAATGTTTGCAAGATGAATTCAGTTACGAAATGAACGAAGCAGACATAAATTATAAAATTTCTAATGCCAGTAGGAAATTCGACGAGAGTGTTACCGATTATTGTTTTCGCATTTGCATGTTAGGTCGCCGATACAAATTGAGCGACGCAGCTATTATTAAATACACAAGAGAAGGGCTTAAACATCGCGAATTGCAAATGGCTATTGCCGCAATGAAGTTTAATTCGGTAAAACACATGCGCGAGACAATTGAAGAGTATGTTGCTAACTAACATTCACAAAACAATAAAACGAATGCACAAAACGAAAGTAAACAAAAGATGGAATCGAAAGCCGACAAATTCAGAAACGATAACACCAAAGCTAGTGCTAACGAAAAACCGAAAAAGTCGATTGTTTGTTATAATTGTTCAGAGGTAGGTCAGATTTCGAATCAGTGCCTCAAACCACAGCGACGTCAACGTTGTGTTGATTGTAACAAAGTACACGGCCGCGATGAACCTAAGAATTGCTGAAAGAAAACTGTTGTGACCTTATAACGCAGCGGAGTTAAAACGCGTGACCGTTCTGGTTTAATTCTTTATTTTAACTAACTGTGATAAAAATGGTATGATCTTTTTACAGCTTAGTTATTGGAAAGTACATTGTATACATAATTCTGTATAGGTATGAGAGATTGAGTAAAATGCACTATTGGTTTGCAGAGTTGCATTAATTAGTAGTTCAACAAACGACCCTTCAAACCAAGTTTGTGCATAAAAATTCGGAAATTACATTTCAAGTAATAAAGTTAACATTTCAAATTATAAAAATACATTTCAAGTTATATTTATTAATTTGCAATTGTAAATATGTTTCTGCTTTCCCAATGGTTTCGTCAGTATATCCGCTGCATTCTCTGTTGTTGGTACATATTCCACTTCGATATGCCCGCCTTCATACTTTTCTCGGATGTAGTGATAGCGAATGTCTATATGCTTACTTCGCTTTTGCACCATCTGGTTTTTGACCATGAACTGCGCACTCTGATTGTCGCACAAAACTACCGTTGGATTTTCGGCGTATTCATGAAAACCCAACTCGCATAAAAGTCCCCGAAGGAATACCGTCTCCTTGGTACCTTGACACATCGCGATATATTCCGCCTCCATTGAACTCAATGCGACCACAGACTGTTTGCGCGACTCCCAGGCTACTGCACCGCCTGCCATTAGGACAACGTAACCTGTATACGATTTCCTATCAACATTGTCGCAGCCCCAGTCTGCATCTGTGAAACATACAAAATCTTTACAATTAGCAGAAAAAGTTAATTTACCATCAGGATTTTGTTTTAAGTATCTCAGGACGTATTTGGCTGCTTGTAAATGCTCTCTATGTGGATGTGAATTGTACTGCGACAGTTTAGACACAATATGCGCAATATCTGGACGAGAGATGACAGCCAGATACATGAGCCCGCCAATTAGGCTCTGATAAGTTTTAGTTTCTAAATCGCCGCATTTACTGTCGCACTTTCGCAACACCGTACCAGGTGCCCATGGAGTTGCTGCAGGCTTGCAATCAGTCATGCCCCACTGCTGAAGAAGTTGCTCTACGTATCTCTTTTGATGTATGCTTATGTCACCACGATCACCATCGCGTTCAACTTCCATCCCAAGATAGAAGGATATCGGACCACGATCCACCGCCTCGATATACTTGTTCAATGTTTGGATTATTTCTTGCATATCGTGCTTAGTTGAACTCGCTATTACCATATCGTCCACATATAGGCCTATTATATTAATGTTGTTTTTATCGCGACGAATATACACGGAGGGGTCTGATTTACACCTCGAAAACCCCATTTGGGATAAAATATCTGTGACTTTACGGTTCCACTCACGACCGGCTTGTTTCAAACCATACAAAGCCTTCCTGAGCCTGCACACTTTATTCGGATTGTCTTCGTCTTTAAATTTTGAAGGTTGATACATATAAACAGCTTCTTCCAATTCCCCGTTCAGGTATGCGGCAACAATGTCGACGTGATTCACCAATAATTTGTGTTTTGCAGCTAACGCCATAAGTAAGCGAATAGTTGCATGGCGCACCACTGGAGCAAATGTATCTCTATAATCCACGTTGTACTTTTGGGAACACCCTAGCGCAACTAATCTTGCCTTATATTTCTCAACCGTACCATCGGGCTTACGTTTTATACTAAATACCCATTTGGAACCAATAATATTTGTATTGGGTGGTTTTTCAACCAATTCCCAAGTACCATTACGCATCAAGGAGTCATACTCCAACTTCATGGCTTTCTTCCATTGTTCCGCATCCGCTGAGTTAAGCGCCTCGTTTACCGTGCTAGGATTATCAACTACACTATTCAACATCTCTGCACTAACGCCCGTACAATACACCTTTCTTGGCCTCCCTGCACTGCCAGTTCGTATAAATGTTGGCCGTCCCCGCTTTCGCTTGTTGTTCACTTTTGGCGAATTTTCATAATCTGATTCCGTGTCTTCATCGTCTTCTTCTTCTTGCTCTTTTTCTGCTTCATTTTCTTCGTTTTTGCTGCCTTCCTCGCGTTCCGTAACCGTGTTGTAATCTATTAACTGCTGCTCCTTTTTATTTGCTTCATATCCGACGTAAAATTGTTCATCCCGATCTTCTTCACCTTGTGTGTGTGTTTCAAAAGATTTCTCAAAAAATATGACATCACGCGCAATTGTAACTCGATTAGTTTGTAAATTAATCAACCGATAGCCCTTCGTTGACGCATTATAACCAACGAATTTTAGTTTCACCCCTTTTGGCAAAAACTTACTTGCGCGCTGCTTTGGACCCTTTTGTAAGGCTACGGCATCACAACCAAATGTTCGGAAATGCGACACCGATGGCTTGCGCCCATTCCACCGCTCATAAGGTGTTTCAGTTTCTAAAGCTTTAGTAGGCGACCTATTTCTAATATATACCGCCGTACTCACCGCCTCTGCCCACAACGATTGAGGTAAACCAGACGCGTTCAACATACATCGCGCCATCTCGACCAATGTCCGGTTAGCCCTTTCCGCTACGCCGTTTTGTTGAGGGCTATACGGAACCGTAGTTTGATGTCGAATACCCCTTTCATTTAAAAAATTTGTGAACCGGGAATTTACAAATTCTTTCCCATTATCGCTACGTATTGATTTTATTTTGCGGCCTACCTGCTTCTCCGCACTCGCAGTAAAAAGTTTAAACGTGTCGAAAGCTTCAGACTTGTTTTTTAAAAAATAAACTGCTGTATATCGCGAGTAATCGTCTATCAATGTGATAAAGTATGATGCGCCACCAACCGAATTAATACCCATCGGTCCACATAAGTCCATATGTACCAACTCTAACACATCTTTTGTATACACTTTACCATAATTCGCATAGGGTGTGCTGTGAATTTTACAGACCGCACATGTAAAACAGTCAATTTTTTTCGGAAATTTAGTGTTCAACCCGTTCACCATATTTGTTTTTGCTAATTTTTTCAAATCATTTGTATTGATATGGCCGAACCGCCTATGCCAATTACTCACATCATCACTAACAGCATTTACACTTTCTGAATGTTTGCCGGCTAATATATTCGCGACATATATTCCGTTTTCCAGTTTAGCAGTTAAAATTGTCTCATTGTTTTTATTTTTTATTATCGCACAATTTTCTTTAAATATCACTTCATTGCCGCCCTCACTGGCTTTACTAATAGAGAAAAAATTTGAGTGTAGTTCAGGCACATACCAAACATCGCTTAATGTTATTGTTGTAAAGTTTGTTTTTATTTCTACCGTGCCTTTTCCTTGTGCATATATAAACGAACCAGAAGCTAAAATAATTTTGTGCTTTAGAGGGGCAAGCGAAATAAAACATTTTTTGTATTTACACATATGAGACGTTGCTCCGCTGTCGATTACCCACGTACCGCTGAAATAGCTCTCATTCTCAAATAGTGACCAAGCTTTTTCATCTACTAATGAGTTATTGCCTGCTGAAGAGCACTGGGAGCGTATGTGCCCTCTTCGCCCACAGCGAAAACACTTTACATTGCTATACTTGTTGTTATCGTTGAATTTTCTGTACCTATTTCTGCTATCGTTACCGCTGCCGCCGCTTCTGCTGCCACCTCCGCTGATTTCACTGCTTCCACCTTTTCCGCTGCCACTGCCAACATCGCCGCTATTGCCTCTGTTGCTGTTTTGATTTTTGCTGCTTCCAGCTCCGTAACGCCTCTTGACTTCGTTTGCCGAAAAAACGATTTCTCCACCGCTGCACTTGTCACCATGTCTTTGCTCTTCTTCTAATATTTTTGCTGTGAGTTTATCTAATTTTGGCAATGTGTCTCTACTTTCGATGGCCACGACAAAATTTTCCATTTCGTCGGGTAGGGAACATAAAAGCAAAATGGATAAAAAATCGTCTTCCATCGTTATACCGACTTCTTTTAAGTCGTCAATAATACAACAAAACTCTTTTACTTGAACTGAAAATTTACCGCTACTTGAAAATTTGAAGCGTATTAATTTTTTAAACAAATTAACTTTACGACATGCAGTGTCTGACTTGTAAAGACCGCTAAAAATGTCCCATGCACTTTTTGCCGTGACACAGCTTTTAATGTGTATAAGCTCACTTGGCTTACAGCTCAGCGTAATGGTTGCAAGAGCTTTCCTATCGTTAATTAACCATGCTTCTTTTGCTTCCTCTGCTGCTGGAGGAGCATCCACCACAGCAGACCACAAATCTAACGTTATTAGCAAACTTTTTATTTGGATGCACCATGTGGTATAGTTATCTCCACATAACTTTTCTATGTTTGCCAAAACGTTCGCCATTGTACCCCGAAACTTGCTTTCAACACCGGATAAGCAAACAAACCGATTTTAATTAAAATGTAACACTTTGTCTTTACAATAAATTTTAATTTTCACGAATTAAACACCAGGTTTCACTACCTGAGCCCATAACCTTTGTTGTGACCTTATAACGCAGCGGAGTTAAAACGCGTGACCGTTCTGGTTTAATTCTTTATTTTAACTAACTGTGATAAAAATGGTATGATCTTTTTACAGCTTAGTTATTGGAAAGTACATTGTATACATAATTCTGTATAGGTATGAGAGATTGAGTAAAATGCACTATTGGTTTGCAGAGTTGCATTAATTAGTAGTTCAACAAAAACAATGAATGTTCAATGTGCGAAAGTAGACGCGTTCGAGAAAAATTTTAAGAAAAGGATAATTATAAACGGAAAATCATTTATTGCTTTTATCGATACGGGCAGTCAATGCCATATGATTCGTAGACCTGTTGCAGATAAATTGCCAAATGCTCGTGAAAATTGTGCAATAACAATTAATCGAATTTGTGGCGGTACGCAAGTGGCATGTGAAAAAATGAAATTGCCTATAGAAATCGATGATCTCTTGCGTGAAATAATTGTATATGTAGTATACGACAATTTAATAAACGCTGATTTATTTCTTGGACAAGATATTTTTAAGAATACGAGTGTAAAATTCAGCAATGGTAATTTTAGATTTGGAGATTTTGGAAATATTTTAGAAATATTAAAACGCAGTTGTTAGATATAATCAACGAATATCGTGACATTTTTGCAAGTAATCTAGATGAGATTGATAGAACCAGCGCTATTGATATGAAAATTAAATTGGACACAGATGTTCCAATCGCCATATCGAATTCCGGAACCGAAAAAAGCGATCGTAAGCCAAATAATCAAAGATTTATTAAATAACGACATAATAGAAAAGTCAGACTCGATTTATGCAAGTCCAATAACGTTAATAAAAAAAAAAGACGGCACGGATCGAATGTGCGTCGACTATCGTAAAATATATGCGCATACAAACAAAGAAAACTTTCCGATGCCTAACGTCGAAGAAACTTTGCAAGAAATTTCAAATTTTAAATATTATTGGACACTAGATTTAAACTCGGGTTATTATCAGGTACCAATAGCCCCTGAAAGCCAAAAATATACGGCGTTTATTACCACTGAGGGACTCTATAATTTTAAGTGTATGCCGTTCGGGCTTAAGAACGCGCCAGCGGTTTTTCAAAGGCTTATGGCGAAACTTAAAGACAAAGTTAATCCAAATGATATGACACACTACATCGATGACATCCTAGTAGGTAGCCACACAATTGATAAAATGTACGACAAAATCAAACGCGTTTTTCAAGCTATGCGTGAGTTGAATTTAACGCTGAATATTTCGAAATGTGAATTTTTGAAAACGCAAAATGAATTTTTGGCTCATGGTCTTGGTGCTGGTGGTATAAAACCAGGAGCAAGAAAAACGATTGCTGTTGAACAGTTTAAAACGCCAAATAATGTTCACGAGGCGCGCCAGTTTTTGAGCCTCAGCGGTTATTTCCGACGATTTATTCCCGGTTTTGCTATTTTAGCTGAACCACTACGAAAACTTTTACGAAAAGAAACAAAATTTCAGTGGATGGAAGAGCAAAATATGGCTTTCAATCGCCTTAAACAAATACTTTCTTCACAACCAGTAATGGCAACGTATAACTCATACGCTGAGCACGAAATTCATACTGATGCCAGTACGATTGGTTTAGAAGCCGTACTGTTGCAAAACGAAGGTGATGGTTTCAAACCCGTATTGTATTATAGCCGATCAACTAGCGCGGACGAAAGAAAATATCATAGCTACGAATTGGAGACGTTGGCGATCGTAGAAGCTCTAGAACGTATGCGGTATTAAGCTGGAATTATTGGTGATGTTTGTCGTAACGCTGTAGTCGTATCCAATCAGCTGATTCGACCAACCTTATGGGATTTAATGCAATCGATTATTCGTGCCATATCGTAACGCTAAGGTCGTAACCGGATCGTAGCCAACCAATTGGTTTTTGGTTTTCCGCGGTAACGTAAACCGCTGAATACCTTTTTTGTTCATTTAATTTATTTGTTTTGCATTAATTTTTCGAATTTATTGGTTTTTGCTATTTGGTGAGTTATCATTTTACATTTTTTAAGAAAATATTAATTAAGATTGTGTTCATAGCTGAGTTTTTGCAGTCAATCAGCTGCTTACGGTTACCGAACCAATAATCGATAAAAATGTATCGCATAGGGTTGCGTTAGGGATACGACTACAGCGTTACGACAAACATCACCAATAATTCCAGCTTTATGTTTATGGCAAAAGTGTAAAGGTTGTCACTGATTGCAACGCAGTGAGCATAGTGATGAACAAACGTGAGCTTATACCACGTATTGCAAGATGGTGGTTGAAAATTCAGGACTATGATATTGCTATTGAGCATTGCGCCGGCAAACGTATGGAGCACGTAGATGCATTGAGTCGAGCTCCGGTTGAATGTGCAACGGGAGTCTAGACAGCATCATTACGCATACTTAAATCGAATATTACAAGCAACGACTGGCTTTTCGCAATGCAATTATGCGACGAGCGTACCAAACAAATCATCGAAAAAGTAAACACCAACGACTCGTCAGTGAAGGAGTACTGCGTCGAAAAAGACAGATTGTATCGCGTTTGCAACAAAAAGAAACTCTGGGTTGTTCCTAAATCACTTCGCTGGCGTGTAGTTCATGATAGCCATGGCAAAGCTGGACACTTAGGTGTAGATAAGACGATCGAACGTATCCAAAACTTTCTTTGGTTCCCACGAATGCGCACTTTTGTTAAAACATACATCAAGTCTTGCGTAGACTGTGCTTGCAACAAACCCCCCACGGGAAAAAAGGAAGGCGTTTATCATTTCGACGACATGGATCCCATTCCATTTAAAACGATCCATCTAGATTATCTTGGTCCATTCCCGAAGAGTTCGCGTAGAAACGAACATATATTGGTTTTAGTTGATTCCTTTACCAAGTTTACGGTAATTCGTGCTGTTAAGAGCACTGCAACAAAACACGTCCTAGCAATCCTTGATGAAGTTATAAGCTACATTGGTGTTCCTCAACGCATTGTAACGGATCGTGGAACATCATTCACATCCAAAGAGTTTAGCAAATACTGTAACGACTATGATATTAAACACATTCAAAATGCAGTTCGTACGCCTCGTGCCAATAGTCACGCGGAACGAACCAACAGAACGTTGCTGAGCATGCTACGAACGATGACGCAAGAAGAAAAGAAATGGGACAACAAGCTACGTGATATCCAATGGGTTCTCAACACAACTCATAACCAAACGACAGGCCAAACACCGTACGAATTGATGTATTCATTCAAGCCGCGAGATACATTGAAAAATAAGCTAACAACAATTTTAAACGACTGCGAAACAAACGATATTGATATTAATAAGCTTCGACAAGCGGTAGCAGAGCGAGTAAACCGACAACGAGAACAAGCAAAAATACGTTACGATGAAAAACATGCTACTCCGAAACAATATAAAGAAGGCGAGTTGGTTTTGGCGGAAAATGAACCAGCAAGCACAGGCGAATCAAGGAAGTTGGAGCCACGTTACAAAGGCCCCTTCTTGGTAAGTAAAGTTCTTGATCGTGATCGATACGTCATAACTGATCTTCCCGAATCATCGCGAAAACAACGTCACTACACTTCTGTGTATTCATCAGATAAACTTCGACCTTGGTGTGATCTATCAGCTCTCGATGAAGTAGTAAATGAGGGTGATGAAAGCGCCGACGATGAAGACAACTAACAAGCGAGGTCGCTTGTAATGTCAGGAGTGGCCGACTGTAAACACATGGTTACTCTAGCGCATATGCCACACATACGGCAACCCTAAGCAAGCGTGCAACATTTTGAATAGTCAGTCAACGGAAGAACAGCGACGAGCAACGAGCTCAAAGTTCACGACTCATCGCGACATTAATCAATCATTTCATATTTCATATTTAATTTATATTTTTATTAATAACTCCCATGAATTAAATCATTATCTATTTAAATTAACTAAAACGGTTTACGTGTTATTATTTCACTCGGAAGTATCCTGAAAGTATATTTACTAAATAAAAGAGCCTTTTGAAAAAACCTAATTTTCTCCAACTGTTGCTCCGCAATTTGCAGAGTTTGGAGATCTCAAAAAATGAAATCTGCGCGGAAACGTAAGTGACACCACCTAAAGTACCAATTTTTTGGAACTATGTAATCATTTTAAAGCATGTTTCAATTGACTCGTAAATATGGCCCGAATACTCTTGAAACTGTATAACTCGATTTTAAGAACTATTGAAAATTACTACTGGGTAAAGCCATGTGAAGTGTGCACAAAATTTTTTTTTCAAAACCCCGCCGATTTTGAAACTTGTCATTTCATTGGATAGTGGGCCAGACTCAAACCTCGTGCTAAAAATATTTCGTCAAAATTCGTGTCTTTGTTATTGTTATTGGAGGTTGAATTTTTGATAATTTTCAGATCATGATAATATTGAAAAATTATTTTCTCATAAACTACTGCAGATAAATCAGTGAATTTTTTTTTTTCACTTACAGATAATTGTTTTTGCTATATTATATGTATTTTTATGTGATCTTATTGTTTAAACAATTATACTTTAAATCAGTTTTTTTTAACAAATAATTTTTTTTTTCGTTCTATACGATCAAAAAAATTTCAAAATATGAAAAATAACGCGTAAAACAGTCACCTTTAATAATCAAAAAAAAAAGGGCATCTTTGGTAATAAAAAAATGTTTGTCCTTTCATACCAATCCACAGATTTCTTATTTTTTGTCACCCTTTGCGCTCTTCCAATGCGTTGCACATAGACCGTTGGGTGGTGTGCTGAACAATAGTGTTCTGCATTGGTCGTTGTTATCAAGCAATTTTCAATTATAACATACATACATATCTACATTTAGCAGAATGTATGAGCATAGGAAATAACAAAAAGGAATAACGTTTTTAAGTCTATATTTTATATCTTTATTAGTTGTAAGATATTAGGAAAAAAGGTAATTGTTTCACAATACGTAAACCTACATATTCAATACATAGGTACATACATATATATTTAACAATATGTTTATTACAAATTAACCTGACATATTCCACCATAACTTGTACAAAATGGATTCAAAATTGTTCAGAGTAATTTTTTGTTTTACGTTGCCTAAATGCAAATAATATTTTCCACACTTGATTCATCACTTGAGAAAATTTGACTTCGAATCTTTTTGTTAAACATTGGTTGAGACCCTGCAGTCAAATTCCGAACTACTAGTTCATTGACTAACCATTTTGTGGCATATGCATACCAGTTCATTGTTGATTTCCTTTAAACCATTCAATGCCAAACTACTCAGCGAAAATTCTAGTTCATTGACTATGCATTTTTCGGTGTATTCATACTAGTTCATTTCTGATTTCCTTTAAGCCAGTCATTGCCAAACTACTCGGCAAACAATGTAGTTCATTGATTGTACATTTTGTGGTGTATTCATACTAGTTCATTTCTGATTAGCTTTAAACCAGTCAATGCCAAACTACTCAGCAACATTATAGTTCTACGCCTAAACATTTTGTGGTGTATTTATACTAGTTCATTGCTGATTAGCTTCAAACCAGTCAAGGCCAAACTACTCAGCAAACAATATAGTTCATTGACTATATATTTTCTGGTGTATTCATACTAGTTCATTTCTGATCACCTTTAAACCAGTCAATGTCGAACTACTCAGCAAACAATACGAAAATTCTAGTTCATTGACTATACATTTTGTGGTGTATTTATACTAGTTAATTGCTAATTAGCTTCAAACCAGTCAAGGCCAAGCTACTCAGCAAACAATATAGTTCAATGACTATACATTTTGTGGTGTATTCATACTAGTTCACTTCTGATCACCTTTAAACCAGTCAATGTCGATCTACTTAGCAAACAATATAGTTCATTGACTCTGCATTTTGTGGCATATGCATACCAGTTCATTGTTGATTTCCTTTAAACCATTCAATGCCAAACTACTCAGCGAAAATTCTAGTTCATTGACTATGCATTTTGTGGTGTATTTATACTAGTTAATTGCTGATTAGCTTCAAACCAGTCAAGGCCAAGCTACTCAGCAAACAATATAGTTCAATGACTATACATTTTGTGGTGTATTCATACTAGTTCACTTCTGATCACCTTTAAACCAGTCAATGTCGATCTACTCAGCAAACAATATAGTTCATTGACTATACATTTTGTGGTGTATTTATACTAGTTCATTGCTGATTAGCTTCAAACCAGTCAAGGCCAAACTACTCAGCAAACAATATAGTTCATTGACTATACATTTTGTGGTGTATTCATACTAGTTCATTTCTGATCACCTTTAAATCAGTCAATGTCGAACTACTCAGCAAATAATATAGTTCATTGACTATACATTTTGTGGTGTATTCATACTAGTTCATTTCTGATCACCTTTAAACCAGTCAATGTCGAACTACTCAGCAAACAATATAGTTAATTGACTATACATTTTGTGGTGTATTCATACTAGTTCATTTATGATCACCTTTAAACCAGTCAATGCCCAACTACTCAGCAAACAATAAGTTCATTGACCATACATTTTGTGGTGTATTTATACTAGTTCATTGCTGATTAGCTTCAAACCAGTCAAGGCCAAACTACTCAGCAAACAATATAGTTCATTGACTATATATTTTCTGGTGTATTCATACTAGTTCATTTCTGATGACCTTTAAACCAGTCAATGTCGAACTACTCAGCAAACAATACGAAAATTCTAGTTCATTGACTATACATTTTGTGGTGTATTTATACTAGTTAATTGCTAATTAGCTTCAAACCAGTCAAGGCCAAGCTACTCAGCAAACAATATAGTTCAATGACTATACATTTTGTGGTGTATTCATACTAGTTCACTTCTGATCACCTTTAAACCAGTCAATGTCGATCTACTTAGCAAACAATATAGTTCATTGACTCTGCATTTTGTGGCATATGCATACCAGTTCATTGTTGATTTCCTTTAAACCATTCAATGCCAAACTACTCAGCGAAAATTCTAGTTCATTGACTATGCATTTTTCGGTGTATTCATACTAGTTCATTTCTGATTTCCTTTAAGCCAGTCATTGCCAAACTACTCGGCAAACAATGTAGTTCATTGATTGTACATTTTGTGGTGTATTCATACTAGTTCATTTCTGATTAGCTTTAAACCAGTCAATGCCAAACTACTCAGCAACATTATAGTTCTACGCCTAAACATTTTGTGGTGTATTTATACTAGTTCATTGCTGATTAGCTTCAAACCAGTCAAGGCCAAACTACTCAGCAAACAATATAGTTCATTGACTATATATTTTCTGGTGTATTCATACTAGTTCATTTCTGATCACCTTTAAACCAGTCAATGTCGAACTACTCAGCAAACAATACGAAAATTCTAGTTCATTGACTATACATTTTGTGGTGTATTTATACTAGTTAATTGCTAATTAGCTTCAAACCAGTCAAGGCCAAGCTACTCAGCAAACAATATAGTTCAATGACTATACATTTTGTGGTGTATTCATACTAGTTCACTTCTGATCACCTTTAAACCAGTCAATGTCGATCTACTTAGCAAACAATATAGTTCATTGACTCTGCATTTTGTGGCATATGCATACCAGTTCATTGTTGATTTCCTTTAAACCATTCAATGCCAAACTACTCAGCGAAAATTCTAGTTCATTGACTATGCATTTTGTGGTGTATTCATACTAGTTCATTTCTGATTTCCTTTAAGCCAGTCATTGCCAAACTACTCGGCAAACAATGTAGTTCATTGATTGTACATTTTGTGGTGTATTCATACTAGTTCATATCTGATTAGCTTTAAACCAGTCAATGCCAAACTACTCAGCAACATTATAGTTCTACGCCTAAACATTTTGTGGTGTATTTATACTAGTTCATTGCTGATTAGCTTCAAACCAGTCAAGGCCAAACTACTCAGCAAACAATATAGTTCATTGACTATATATTTTCTGGTGTATTCATACTAGTTCATTTCTGATCACCTTTAAACCAGTCAATGTCGAACTACTCAGCAAACAATCCGAAAATTCTAGTTCATTGACTATACATTTTGTGGTGTATTTATACTAGTTAATTGCTAATTAGCTTCAAACCAGTCAAGGCCAAGCTACTCAGCAAACAATATAGTTCAATGACTATACATTTTGTGGTGAGTTCATACTAGTTCACTTCTGATCACCTTTAAACCAGTCAATGTCGATCTACTTAGTTATTGTTGTCTCTACACTCCTACGTTTTCATTCCCCCTGCTTCTTTTGCTTTTACTATTTTTCTATTTCTACAGCTTTTCTTTTTGTTCTCCTTCCCTATTTTACTTCACAATATGCACTTTTGTTTTGGTAAGAATGTATGTGTGTTTGTTTGGTATCTAGGCGCAGTACTTATGCTATTGTTTTGAGCTCTTTCAGCTTTTGTTCCGGGGCTTATAACAGCACACATAGCATGATACGTATATTAGGTAAACAAAGAGATGGGTTAAAAATATGCCATATAAACGCTCAAAGTTTACCAAATAAAATAGACGAATTAAGATATATTTTTGAATCGTCTCATATTGATGTTGTTTGTGTATCAGAGACTTGGCTTTCTACGTGGCATAGTGACAATCTACTGGACGTCGATGGGTATACGCTGATGCGTGTGGACAGAGCTGGACATGGCGGTGGAGTAGCGATGTTTGTAAAAAAGAGTTTATCGTGTAGAGTAAAATGTATATCTGACTCCTCCAGCTTAATTGAGTACATATTCGTTGAAATATATTCGAAATTTTCCAAAATTCTTATAGGTTGCGTATACCGGCCAAACAAAAACATTGATTTTGACGGCTTTATTGATTCAATTGAAGATCTTAGCTTAAGCTATCACAATGTTGTGGTAGTTGGTGATTTCAACAGTGACCTGCTTACTGAAAATAAATTATCTTTGACCATGCAAACGCTTTCTCTTTTCCCAGTAAATAATTTATCTCCTACGCATTTCACACGAACAAGTAGCACTCTTTTGGACGTATTTTTCGCGAATGACTTGTCAAAAATCCTGCTCTTTGATCAGCTCTCTGTCCCGAACTTTTCCAAGCATGACTTAATTTTCCTAACTTACGATATACAATTTTCATTTACACCGGATTCTTATTCGTATCGTGACTTTGTGCATATAAATTATGAGCTACTCGAAGCAGATGTTGATGGCATACCATGGGAGTCGGTCTATAGCTTGCCAACCGCTAATGACCAAGTAAATTTTCTTCAAAACAATATTTCCTCTCTTTTTGAAAAACACGTGCCGATTGTGACAAAACCTTGTAAATCCCAAAAGCGGCCTTGGTTTAACAACTACATTAAGGGACTTATTCAAAAACGTAACAGAGCATACCGCAAGTGGAAAAGAGATAAATGTGCAGAAAATTATAATATTTTCAGGTCTCAGAGAAGAGAAGTCAATAAAGTTATTAAAACACAGAAACTCAAATACTATGAGTATCGATTTGGTACTGCTGTGGGGTGTAATAAAAGATGGAAATACATTCGTGATATTGGCATTGGTTTTAAAAGTAATGGCATCGCTGAAAATATTAATTTAAATGAACTGAATGAAAAGTTTGTTCAGTCGTCTAGCTGTGACACAAACATACGTTGTGAAAGATACACCGAATGTATGCATGGTACGATTCCTGGGTTTTCTTTTTCGAGCGTTGATGATTTTACAGTGGTTAAGTCTGTCCTTAGTATCAAGTCTAATGCCACCGGCTTAGATGGTATACACCCAAAATTTTTAAAATGCCTACTCCCTAAAATCTTACCTCACGTTACTTTTGCCCTGAATACTATCTTGGCCACGTCCACTTTCCCTGATTGTTGGAAGGTGGCCAAGGTAATTCCAATTAAAAAACCCAATGGGGAATTTAGGCCCATAGCAATATTGCCATTTTTATCTAAGGTCCTCGAACGTATCATGTATGTCCAAATAAACTCATTTTTAAGTAGCAATTCATTGTTAAATAGAATCCAGTCTGGCTTTAGAGCTAACCGGAGCTGTACTACTGCATTAATCAAGGTATCGGACGATATAAGGCTAAACATTAACAACAACTTTATTACTTTTTTAACGCTTTTGGATCATTCGAAAGCCTTCGATACTGTTAATCATAACATTCTCACCATGAAACTCAAAAACTTGTTCAACTTCTCACCGCCATCTGTACGTTTGCTACAGTCTTACCTCAGCGATCGGTCCCAAGCTGTTTGCGCGGACAACATTATGTCTAGTTATTTATCTACAAGCAAGGGTGTTCCTCAAGGCTCGATTCTTGGTCCACTGTTGTTTGTTTTATATATCAATGACCTTCAAAGCGTGTTAAACTACTGTGACATTCATATTTATGCTGACGATGTTCAATTATTTCTTAGTTGTCCCATTGGTTCTGTCAACAACTGCATTTGGAAAATCAATTCCGACCTAGAATGCGTAAACAGGTGGGCGTGTGATAATGGGCTATTTCTAAATCCTAGCAAATCGCAGTGTTTGGTAATTTATAAGAAGTCCCTGCCACTGGATGACTTCGATCAGTTAAAACTAAACAACTCGGTTATCAAATTTGTGAATACCGCTAAAAATCTAGGAGTAATTTTTAATAGGACTTTAACTTGGAACAACCACATATATGTTGTCATAGGCAGGGTCTACGGAATGCTTCGCTCTCTTTGGACGACTCAGCACTTTACTCCAGTGAAAATTCGATTGCTTCTAGCTAAAACATTTTTGCTACCAACTCTTCTTTATGGATCTGAAGTATATGCCAGTTGTGATAGTGTGTGCCGTAGCAAGCTTAATGTTCTATACAACAACGTTGCACGATATGTGTATGGCGTTAAACGTCGTGAACACATATCTGTATTTGCCAAACAACTATCCTCTGTAAGCTTGGATAATTTACTCAAGGTCAAATGCCTAACACTTCTTCACAAGGTCATAGTAACACAAGAACCCGAATACCTTAGGGAACGCCTTCAATTTACAAGATCGCCTCGTTTGTTGAACCTAATTAATATGAAGTATTGCAACTTAATAACTGAACGCCAGTTCTTCGTTTTTGCTGTTCGCCATTGGAACTCTTTGCCTGAGAAGCTTAAAACAATACAAAATCCACTGCGCTTCAAAACCGAGCTGCTACATCATTTCGCCTAATAAGTCGTGCATACGGTTCTTTTGCTTAACTTTCTCCTTTTCTTAAGTTTTCCCTATTCCAAAACCTTTCCTTTCCTTTCTAAATCTCTAACCACCTTCACAAAATCAATGTTAAAGTTAAGTTTCCCGATGAAATTTGTTAAGTACTGTTTAATTTAAGTTAAGCTCAAACACTGTAAAGTAACCTAAGGTTGTGTGTTTGTTGAATAAAATAAAAAACAATATAGTTCATTGACTCTGCATTTTGTGGCATATGCATAACAGTTCATTGTTGATTTCCTTTAAACCATTCAATGCCAAACTACTCAGCGAAAATTCTAGTTCATTGACTATGCATTTTGTGGTGTATTCATACTAGTTCATTTCTGATTTCCTTTAAGCCAGTCATTGCCAAACTACTCGGCAAACAATGTAGTTCATTGATTGTACATTTTGTGGTGTATTCATACTAGTTCATTTCTGATTAGCTTTAAACCAGTCAATGCCAAACTACTCAGCAACATTATAGTTCTACGCCTAAACATTTTGTGGTGTATTTATACTAGTTCATTGCTGATTAGCTTCAAACCAGTCAAGGCCAAACTACTCAGCAAACAATATAGTTCATTGACTATATATTTTCTGGTGTATTCATACTAGTTCATTTCTGATCACCTTTAAACCAGTCAATGTCGAACTACTCAGCAAACAATACGAAAATTCTAGTTCATTGACTATACATTTTGTGGTGTATTTATACTAGTTAATTGCTAATTAGCTTCAAACCAGTCAAGGCCAAGCTACTCAGCAAACAATATAGTTCAATGACTATACATTTTGTGGTGAGTTCATACTAGTTCACTTCTGATCACCTTTAAACCAGTCAATGTCGATCTACTTAGCAAACAATATAGTTCATTGACTCTGCATTTTGTGGCATATGCATAACAGTTCATTGTTGATTTCCTTTAAACCATTCAATGCCAAACTACTCAGCGAAAATTCTAGTTCATTGACTATGCATTTTGTAGTGTATTCATACTAGTTCATTTCTGATTTCCTTTAAGCCAGTCATTGCCAAACTACTCGGCAAACAATGTAGTTCATTGATTGTACATTTTGTGGTGTATTCATACTAGTTCATTTCTGATTAGCTTTAAACCAGTCAATGCCAAACTACTCAGCAACATTATAGTTCTACGCCTAAACATTTTGTGGTGTATTCATACCAGTTAATTTCTGAATACCTTCAAACTAATCAATTCCAAACTACTCAGCAAACACCTAGCTCGTTTACTATACATTTTATGGATGTTTTTATACTAGTTCTTTGCTGATTACCCTTAAACCAATCAATGCCAATCTAATCAGAAAACATACTAGTATACAACTATAATTTGCTGGGCGAAATCATACTAGTCACAAAAATCCTGGTTCGTACTAGTACGTAAGTATGTATGAATCTCGGGTTGAAATTATACTACACCTTTTTCAGTTTATATTCAGAAAGTTTTCTGAATATCAATTGTAATTTTCTGAATGTCAATTGTATTTTTCTGAATATCAAATGGAAATCCTGAATATGAATTGTAATTTTCTAAATGTAAATTGCTACTTTCTGAATATAAACTGAAAAAGGTGTAGTCAGAAAAAGTCTAATCTATTTTAGAAAAATACGAATTAGAAAAATTCCATTTCATACTACATTATTATTATAAGGCCTTATTACACCGCAACCATTAGTACGATCTATTGTAGTACATGGTACTATGCAAACATTATTTGAAATTTTTGGTTTGCTTCTTTTTTCTCTTGTAATTCACAGATGCTTTTTCGTGTTTGGGTAAATACAAATATGATCCTGATGTATATATGATCTAGTATGTCAACTGCTATATTTCTTGTGTATATACACAGGAAAAAGGCACTGGTAAAATCAACAATCTCGTGCTGTTATCCTGAAGTTGACCAAATTTTGGTTGTTTGAACGGTATTTTTTGTTGAAGTAACTGTATTCAGATCTTTTATGATCCCTCTAGATTTTTTATAATCCCATTTTGGCCAGGTTTGTTTGGATGTCCGGCACCCTCGGGATTGTTGCTACCTTTCGTTGGCTTGACGAAGTGTGTACTCCAAGCCAACGAAAGGTGGCAACAACCCCCAAGGTGCCGGACATCCAAACAAACCTGGCCGAAAAGAAAAGATCTGGAGGAGTAACGGTGTCGATTTAGGAGTGTCCGTCCCGGGATTCTACTATGTGGAAAATCCCAACAAAAATCAAAGCAGCACACTATAAGTTGGAAGAGAAGTTCGGCAAAAGTCTCGTTAGAGGTTATGACAACCTGTTGGTATATAACCGCCATTTTTTCACGTTGCGGCATAAACTTGAGTATATTGACAACAACAATATAAATTGACTCTAACAATGCTCCTTTAACTCGAGTGTATGGCCCAACATGAAAGCAGTCTTATTTTGACTCTTTTTGATGTAAAAATAAGACTTACTTTTATCTATATATTGTGACGAATTCGATGATTCCTTGATTATTTTCCCTGAGTTCGATCACTGTACGTTAAATAAAACACTCCGATTCTGCTTAATAAGTAGTACGCTTTATTCAGTACTAAAAACCGTAGTACAATATCGCGGGTTAATTCACTGTTCAGTACTTCACTGTACAACACTTCAAAATAAACTGACTGATTTGCGTTGTCTTTGCGCGGTTTATATACCCTAGCAAACAGCAGCTTCACAACCTAGAAATGTCTACACCTTTCTGGTTTATTCGTGCAACAGTGTTCTCGAAGCGTTTATCTATCGTCATCTCCTCTTTGTGCCACAATCGTAAACACGCGAGCTGCCTCTCCCTCTCTCGCTCTCACGTCATGTATGTAAACAGCTGTAGTTGTGGTAGTGACGCTAGTGGTGGAAGATGAGCGATTCTTGATAACATTCGCCACACTGCCCTCCACCTAAGTCTGATCGTCCCGATCAGACACATTTCCCGATCCGAACGTTGCTAGTCTCTCCAGGGGAACCACTTTCATTTTGTTCCGTAGCATTCCAACAGCCTGTATGCGGTAAACAACGTCGTTGATCCGTTTCACAACTCTGTATGGTCCTTCCCAGTTGCACTGAACTTTGGGAGACACACTTTTCCTCCGTTGTGGCCTGTTAAGGAATACTAAATCTCCTTCCAGAAACCCTTCTGTTTCCATTGCTTTGTCGTACCTGGTTTTCATGTTTTTGCTTATAGTTCTGGGGAATGGACCAGCTTCATCCAAGGCAATCCTCTCAACCGGTGCATCTGAGTTGCACTGCCTCCTTCGACCATGACTGGTGGACCTCAGCACCTTTGCTCTGATGCACTCATCGGATTTGGCAATCCACTCCTTTACCGACTGACCGTAACCAACCCAATAAAATGTCTGCTTAATCCTCTCCAAGGTCTTCTTGACTCCTAGATGACCTCCACTTGGATCGTTATGCATTTCCCTGAGAACATCAGACACCCGCTTCCTTGGAACAACTATAAGCTTCCGAGCGCATTGACCATCCTCACTCTCCCATATTCGATGCAAACAACCGGATACCATTCGTAAACTGTTCCATTGTGCCCAATATGACTTGGCAACTGGACTCGCCGCTGACATTTCTTTTCTTGCTGGTCGTTTGTTTCGGTCAAGCCCTCTGATCACACATGCCAGATCTGAATCTTCCTGTTGACTTATCCGAATATTCTCAAGCAGGCATTTGTCTATCAAAGCCATTGGTTGAGGAGGTACCTTTGCCTTTCGAGTGTCCTTGTGCTTCACCTCTAATGAATCTCCTTTGGTGCAATACCCAATGTTGTGTCCAAAGATTAGAGGTACTTCTTGGCCATTGTATGTCATAACTCTATTTCTCAGGTTCATGTGAATGTCTCTCACAGCCAAGAAGTCGACGCCAATGATGACTTCGTCCACAATATCTGCCACTAAGAAGTTGTGGTATGTAGTCACATTCTCAATCACAACTTTGCACCGCACTTCTCCATGAACCAGCTTACTTTCACCAGTTACGGTCCGCAGCTTTGCATCCTGCAATGGTCTTGCTCTCTTATGGACCAAGTCACTTCTAATGATGGAATGAGATGCGCCAGTATCCACAGTGAGTAACCGCTCTTTTCCGTCCAAGAAACCTCTAACAGTAACATTACTTGCTTTCCCTCCGAACTGCGAGACAGAAACTATGGGGCATTGATCTTGCCCATCTCCTTCAGCGTTACCCTTACGCTCACCTGAATTGCTGGAATAATTGGATCCAGATCCACAAGAACGTGCAATATGACCAGACTTTCCGCACTTGAAACATTTAATCGCAC
The DNA here is from genome assembly GCA_964058755.1 of Campiglossa producta. Lineage (NCBI taxonomy): Eukaryota > Metazoa > Arthropoda > Insecta > Diptera > Tephritidae > Campiglossa > Campiglossa producta. Next base: position 22,272 of record CAXKVI010000152.1, read on the forward strand.
CATCGCTTTTCTTTTGTGCTCCATTCAAGGCTTCTAAAACTTTGTTGATTTTTTCGACCAAGTCTGGTGTCTCCTTTTCCACATGGTGAACCTTGTTATCTGGTTTACATAAAAACGAGGCTGTCTCTTGCAATAAAGCGTGTGATACCGTCTCTGCGAATGTCCTTTTGGGGTTTGCATATGCGGCTCGCTTCGTCTCTACATCCATTATTCCATTTATGAATCTTTGGATCTTTACCCTCTCGATGTATTCCACGGGTGCGTCTGCGTTCGCCAAATGAGCTAACCTCTCAATGTCCCATGCAAATTCCTGCAATGTCTCATTAGCCTTCTGGAAGCGATTCTGTAGCTCCATTTGAAATATCTGCCTCCTATGCTCGCTACCGTAACGTCTTTCAACGGCTCCCATCAACGCTTCATAGTTGTTTCTTTCAGCGTCCGGAATAGTCTGTAAGATTTCGGCTGCAGGTCCTTTCAATGCCACAAATAAAGCAGCAACTTTATCCTCAGCGCCCCAGTGTGAACACTGCTGTCTTCTCAAATTGTAGCTTAAATACCTGGAAAGGAACAGAACCGTCAAAGGATGGGGTTTTTACCTTGGGCGTGCTTGTGGAAACACTTGGACGATTCAGCTGCAACTCCTGGATACGAGATTTTAACGCATCCACCTCGGCTTCGATCTTATCCTGTCGTCCACTGACAACTTCTAGCTGCGATGAGACTCTTTGCTCTTGTGCCTCTAGTTTTAACGTTATGCGTGTTTCCTGTTCCATCAACTCTTCCTTGATCTGTGACGCCATGTATTCCTTCTGTTCTTCTAACTGAGATGCCAATCGTGTCTCTTGTTGTTCCAACTTTGATGTTATGTTGTTTGACATCTGAGCCAAGGCAGCCAATAAAGAGTTTGTGGCCACATTTGCCACTGAATCCGGAGAGTCCTTTTGCTCTTCTATTTTCGTCGCTCCCTCTTCCGAAAGTTGAAAAACATGATCGTCAACGTTGATTTCCTCTGCTTCCATAGCCTCTCGCAACCGTGATTGTAGCTCTGCTTTATTTCCCGTTGTTGACAATCCACGTCGTTCCAACTCGTTTTTGAGTTGCTGGATCTTCAACTCATTCAACTTTGCCATGTCCTTGTTATCCTTTTCAATGTCCTTGTTATCCTTTTCAATGTCCTTGTTATCCTTTTCAATGTCCTTGTTATCCTTTTCAATGTCCTTGTTATCCTTTTCAATGTCCTTGAATTTATTTAACAATACCGCTTCTGACACCAATTGTGACGAATTCGATGAATCCTCGATTATTTTCCTTGAGTTCGATCACTGTACGTTAAATAAAACATTCCGATTCTGCTTAATAAGTAGTACGCTTTATTCAGTACTAAAAACCGTAGTACAATATCGCGGGTTAATTCACTGTTCAGTACTTCACTGTACAACACTTCAAAATAAACTGACTGATTTGCGTTGTCTTTGCGCGGTTTATATACCCTAGCAAACAGCAGCTTCACAACCTAGAAATGTCTACACCTTTCTGGTTTATTCGTGCAACAGTGTTCTCGAAGCGTTTATCTATCGTCATCTCCTCTTTGTGCCACAATCGTAAACACGCGAGCTGCCTCTCCCTCTCTCGCTCTCACGTCATGTATGTAAACAGCTGTAGTTGTGGTAGTGACGCTAGTGGTGGAAGATGAGCGATTCTTGATAACATTCGCCACAATATACTGTGGCGAATGTTCTCAAGAATCGCTCATCTCCCATCACTAGCGTCACTACCACACGCGAGCTGCCTCTCCCTCTCTCGCTCTCACGTCATGTATGTAAACAGCTGTAGTTGTGGTAGTGACGCTAGTGGTGGAAGATGAGCGATTCTTGATAACATTCGCCACAATATACTGTGGCGAATGTTATCAAGAATCGCTCATCTTCCACCACTAGCGTCACTACCACAACTACAGCTGTTTACATACATGACGTGAGAGCGACAGAGGGAGAGGCAGCTTGCGTGTTTGCGAATGTGGCACAAAGAGGAGATGACGATAGGTCAACGCTTCGAGAACACTGTTGCACGAATAAACCAGAAAGGTGTAGACATTTCTAGGTTGTGAAGCTGCTGTCTGCTAGGGTATATAAACCGCGCAAAGACAACGCAAATCAATCAGTTTATTTTGAAGTGTTGTACAGTGAAGTACTGAACAGTAAATTAACCCGCGATATTGTACTACGGTTTTTAGTACTGAATAAAGCGTACTACTTATTAAACAGAATCGGAGTGTTTTATTTAACGTACAGTGATCGAACTCAGGGAAAATAATCAAGGAATCATCGAATCCGTCACAATTGGTGTCAGAAGTGGGATTTAGTGCTGTTATACAACCCACAACGAAAGAAAGGTTTGTCCCCAAAAAGTGTCCATTGTTCAAGAAGGAAGTAAGTTACTTAGGTCACAAGGTTACTACGGAGGGAATTTGCACTGCTAAAGAGAAGATCGAAGCAGTAAAGGATTGGCCAAGACCGAAACATTTACATGAGCTACGAAGTTTCCTCGGACTGTGCACGTATTATCGTCGATTTGTACCGAATTTCGCCAGCGTAGCCAGTAGCCTTCATGAGTTGACCAGGAAGAATATGTCATTTGATTGGAAGAAGGAACATGAAGTGGCTTTCCAAACCTTGAAGGAACGGCTGTGCACTGCCCCAATGTTAGCGTATCCAATCCCAGGCTCAACATTTATTTTGGATACAGACGCGAGCGGTTACGCGATTGGAGGGGTTTTGTCACAGATTGTCGATGGGCAGGAGAAGGTAGTGGCGTACTATAGCCGCACAATTGGAAAGCCCGAAAGGAACTATTGTGTAACACGAAGAGAACTACTGGCATTGGTAGAGTGCATCAAACATTTCCACAAGTATCTCTATGGACAGCGATTCAACGTCAGGACAGACCATGCAGCGTTGAAATGGCTTTTGCAGTTCCGTAATCCGGAAGGTCAATTGGCACGGTGGATAGAGCGACTACAAAGTTATGACTTTTCCATAGAGCATCGCAAAGGCAGCAACCACGGCAATGCTGATGCAATGTCCCGGCGACCATGTAACCTAGAATGCAAGCATTGTTCGAAAGCTGAGGCCAAGGAAGATGTTATAGATGTGCGGCTAATGACTATAACATCTACGGACGAATGGAACATGGATCAACTAAGGAAGCATCAGCTAGAGGACCCAGATCTGGTACGTGTGATGCAAGGAATCGAGCAAAACGAACGACCAACAAGAGAGGAGATGTCAGCAGAAAGTCCTGTTGCCAAGTCATATTGGGCACAGTGGAACAGTCTGAAATTGGTATCCGGTTGCTTACATAGAGTATGGGAAAGCGAAGATGGTCAATGCGCTCGGAAGCTGGTAGTTGTCCCAAGGAAGAAAATCTCTGATGTTTTGAATGAGCTACATAATGGCCCAAGTGGAGGTCATCTCGGAGTCACGAAAACGTTGGAGAAAGTCAAGCAGAGATTCTATTGGGTTGGTTGCCGGCAGTCGATCGCGGAGTGGATTGCCAACTGTGAGGTGTGCATCAAAGCAAAGGGTCCGAAGTCGAAAAGTCATGGACAGATGAAGCAGTACAACACAGGTGCACCGTTTGAGAGGATTGCCATGGATGTAGCTGGCCCATTTCCTACTAGCAAACTCGGGAACAAGTACGTATTAGTTGTTATGGACTATTTCAGCAAATGGCCAAAAGTTTACCCGATTCCAAATCAAGAGGCAGAAACCATTGCAGAGGTGTTCACTAACAATTGGATAGCGAGGTTTGGTGTACCGATGGAGTTACATTCCGACCAAGGCAGGAATTTCGAATCAGTTGTATTCCAAGAAATGTGCAAGACATTGGGTATTCGGAAAACGCGAACAACTGCACTGCATCCTCAGTCAGATGGCATGGTGGAACGTTTCAATCGAACCTTGGAAGAGCACATGAGGAAAGTAGTGGATAAGTTCCAGAGAGATTGGGACACGCACATCTCCTTGTTCCTGATGGCATATCGCTCGTCAATACATGAAACAACGGGTCAGACTCCAGCAAAAGTAATTTTTGGGAATGATCTTCGGTTGCCAGCTGACTTGAAGTTTGGGATAAATGCTGATGAAGGAATAAATGCCAGGAAATCCACTAGCATCTTGGAAGAAGAAATGAGAGAAACACACGATCTTGTAAGACAACGGACGAAGATCATGAGTGATAAGATGAAAGCCAGATACGACAAAGCCATCAACTCGGAAGGTTTTAAAGAAGGGGATTTAGTGCTGTTATACAACCCACAACGAAAGAAAGGTTTGTCCCCAAAACTGCAATGTAACTGGGAAGGCCCATATAAAGTAATAAAGCGGATAAATGATGTTGTCTACCGCATACAAACTGTTGGAAGACCACGAAACAAAATGAAGGTGGTTCATCTGGAGAGGCTAGCAACGTTTGGATCGGGAAATGTGTCTGATCGGGACGATCAGACTTAGGTGGAGGGCAGTGTGGCGAATGTTCTCAAGAATCGCTCATCTCCCATCACTAGCGTCACTACCACAACTACAGCTGTTTAGATACATGGCGTGAGAGCGACAGAGGGAGAGGCAGCTCGCGTGTTTGCGAATGTGGCACAAAGAGGAGATGACGATAGATAAACGCTTCGAGAACACTGTTGCACGAATAAACCAGAAAGGTGTAGACATTTCTAGGTTGTGAAGCTGCTGTCTGCTAGGGTATATAAACCGCGCAAAGACAACGCAAATCAATCAGTTTATTTTGAAGTGTTGTACAGTGAAGTACTGAACAGTAAATTAACCCGCGATATTGTACTACGGTTTTTAGTACTGAATAAAGCGTACTACTTATTAAACAGAATCGGAGTGTTTTATTTAACGTACAGTGATCGAACTCAGGGAAAATAATCAAGGAATCATCGAATCCGTCACAATACATATGTGGGACCGGAACTCCGTAGTGGACGACAAACTTAACCTTGAGTAACCTTAATTTACCTTACCTAAAAATACAACTCCAAACCCCAATTACATAAAACTTTGACAAATGCGCGCCTCGTTTTTGAGCATTTGCAAAAATTTCTCTTCGCTTTACGTTTAAAAAACTTTGAATGAAAGTGGATCCTACAAAGTTGAATGCAATTGGGCCTTCACCTATATAATCAAACTTGACGAACGCGGAATTTGAAAGGAGCCATTGCAAGTTGAATTCAATAATTAAATTAAAAATACAATAAATAACATAATTTAAAAAATATAGAAAAAAACAAGTAAGGAAGTCTAAGTTCGGGTGAAACCGAACATTACATACCCAGCTGTGCACATAAAATGCTGTTATTCTTTGTTTTGTATAGTTAATGGTGTTAAAATTAATAAAAATTGCTTGACTCATAAGTGGGCGGTGCCACGCCCACTTTCCAAAATTTTGAAAAAATTATGTAAAGAATATGAAAGTTGATGTATGTACCAAATTATATTATTATAGCGAAATCAGTTAATTAGATATGGACTTTTCAATATTTCCACCTCCTTTCAATATAACTTTTATGAAAAAGTAGGCGTGGTCACGAAGCGATTTCGTTTATTTTCTATAGCTGAATTTACCACAACAATAGTATGTCCTCTACGAAATTTCGTTATACTAGCATAAACTGTTCTGAAGTTATTAAGAGTCAAAATTTTAAAATTTCTTCAAATATACGTGGGCGGTACCACGCCCCCTTTTCAAAAATTTTTATAAAATCGGCCTTAGAACATCTAAATCAATACATATTGCAAATTTTATCATTGTAGCTGCTTCTAATATTGAATTAACCCATTTTATACGTTTTTCGAAATTTTCGATATCGAAAAAGGGGCGTGGTTATGGTCCGATTTTACCCATTTTCAATAGCAATCTATTCTGAACCCAAATAAGTACGCATGCCAAATTTGGTGAAGATATCTCATTATTTGCTTAAGTTATCGTGTTAACGGACAGACGGACGGACGGACGGACAGACGGACGGACATGGCTCAATCAAATTTTTTTTCGATCCTGATCATATTGATATATGGAAGTCTATATCTATCTCGATTCCTTTATACCTGTACAACCAACCGTTATCCTAACAAAGTTATAATACCCTGTGTACAAGTACAGCTGGGTATAAAAACTTGTGTCAACTTTACCGAGAATCGAACTCAGAGCCTTTAGCTCATTTTTGGCTGTGTATAAACTAGTATATCAACTGGTATAATGCTGATGTAGAGGCTGACTAGTATACCAATTGGTTTGATGCTGATGCAGAAGAGGACAATTGTTTTTCTTTTTCTCTTCTAACTGCTTCTTTTTTACCTTGTAATTCACAGATGCTTTTTCGTGTTTGGGTAAATACAAATAGCCGCTGCTTTCTAAAGAATAAACTGGTATATTGCTGATGTAGAGGCTGACTATGACACTGGTGCATAGACCGACTAGTATACCAACTGGAATGAATGTCAAATTCGTGGACTAGTATGACAAGTGGTACGATCTGAATGGGCATAATGATTAGTATGTCCTGCCGCATAGACTGAGCAGTATGTCAACTGGTATGATTATGATGTATATATGAACTAGTATGTCAACTGGTAATATTCTGATGCATATATGAACTAGTATGTCAAATGGTATATTTCTGATGCAAATTTTAACTAGTATGTCAACTGATATGATTATGATGCATAAGTGAACTGGTATGATTCTGATGCATAAATGAACTACTATATCAACTGGTATGATTCTGACGCATATATGAACTATTGTAATTTGTATTGTATGACAACTGGTATGATTCCGATGATTTTTTTAACTAGTCTGTTAATTGGTATGATTCTGATGCATATATGAACTAGTCTGTCAACAGGTATGATTCTGATGCATATATGAACTAATCTGCCAACTGTTATGATTCTGATGCATATATGAACTAGTCTGTCAACTGGTATGATTCTGATGCATATATGAACTAGTCTTTCAACTAGTATGAATCTGATGTATATATGAACTAGTCTGCCAACTGGTATGATTCTGATGTATATATGAACTATTCTTTCAACTGGTACGATCCTGACGTATATACGAACTAGTATCTTAAATGGTATGATACTGATGTGTATAATAACAAGTATATCAACTGGTATATTCCTGATGCAGAGGCTGACTAGTCAGCCAATTGGTATGGTTCTGATGCAGAGAAGGACAATTGCCATCTCGTAGGACATCGCCGTGTTAAAAATACCAGTTGCTAATATGGAAAAATTACAGAACTCGAACTAGTTGAGGCCGCCTGGCTGAGTGGTATTTGATTAGTATAAAACTAGTTAAGTTGACTGCAGGGGAATGATGGAATTGCCGTGTGTTTTTTATTGCTATGGCTTTACTTGTGCGATTTTGAAATCTCATTTCATGGGCGTCGTGATCCACTTGGGAGCAAAAATCAAAATCTATTGCCTGAAACGCATTTTCTGCCCATTCAAAAAGACTTCGAGCGTCGCGTATGTGATTTTCCGCAATACGCTGCATACTTGCTTTTCGTGCCAGCTTTTTGACAGTGCCCCCCACCCCATCGCAAGCCCCCCTGCCGTGGTATCTCGCGAAAAATTTCCACTCAGCTGCAATTCCAAAGTCTTCTTCGTGATTATATAAATTTAAAAAGTTAAATTTATTTTTGTATTGCGCTGCGGCAAATTTTTTTTCATATAATTCGCAAGTCTTGTATTGAACAAGTGAGCTGAACTTGAATCATGCGTCAGTTTTTCCGATATAATCACAAAACATAAGTGATGTAGAACATCATCAGCACGATAGTAAATTACGTAAGGGTGTATGGTTACTTGAGTGTTTGACCAACGGTATGCCTGGATTTCATCTTGAATCTGAATTGCATAATTTTTCGCATTGGGAGAGCGCAAAGGGTGACAAAAAAATAAGAAATCTGTGGATTGGTATGAAAGGACAAACATTTTTTTATTACCAAAGATGACCGTTTTTCGCACTATTTGACATATTTTCAATTTGAGCATGCAGAACGAAAAAAAATGTTTTGTTTAAAAAAATTTTTTAAATATCATTATTTTAACAATTTGATTGCAAGGGGTGACAAAAAAATGCAATATCTTCGGAATGGTATGAATGGACAAACATTTTTTTTTTTTATTATTAAAGGTGACTGTTTTACGCGTTATTTTTCATATTTTGAAATTTTTTTGATAGTACAGAACGAAAGAAAAAAATTATTTGTTTAAAAAAAAATGATTTAAAGTATTAATTGTTTAAACAATAAGATCGCATAAAAATACTTATAATATAGCAAAAACAATTATCTGTAAGTAAAAAAAAATTTCATTGATTTATCTGCAGTAGTTTATGAGAAAATAATTTTTCAATATTATCATGATCTGAAAATTATCAAAAATTCAACCTCCAATAACATAACAAGGACACGAATTTTGACGAAATATTTTTAGCACGAGGTTTGAGTCTGGCCCACTATCCAATGAAACGAGGGTTTTCAAAATCGTAGATAAACTGATTTTACCTGTGCACACTTCACATGGCTTTACCCTACTAAAAAATGCATTTTTAGACTGAAGCGTCAAACGTAACTGACGCTGGATTTACCCAGGAGTTATAGACCAAAATCCGTTTATCGGAACAATCCAGTGTATGGGAGCTTAATGTAATATCGGCCCGATATAGCTGGTCCCGACAAATGATTTCTATATTAGAAAATGGTGGCCGCATACGAAATTTCAACGAAATATCTCAAAAACTGAGGGACTAATTTCCGTTCAAACAGACAGACGTACAGACGGACATGGTTAAATCAACTCATCTTGTCATCCTGATCATTTCGGTATACTTATTGATGGGTCCATCTCTTCTTCTTCTCATACTTACAAACATCGGACCAAAGTTATAATACCATTTCATCTTCATGAAAGGTATAATTACTACCAGAGCGAGATCCCAGAGCCGCCAGACATCACTTATTTTCTAATGGATGAAACCAATACTGCTGGATAGTCCTCCGCGAATCTAGAACGAATGTGAAAATTTCAAAGCTGTACCTAGGTCTCGGGCATGGAAATCGGGGGTCAAAGTCGCAAAAAAATGACCCTAACTTAACTTTTTTTTCTGAGAGATGTTTTTACATATTTGTCATAGATTACCACCTCGCGTAAGCATTAAATGTTGTTAAACCCGTACCATGGTCTAGGCTCCAGCCAGACACCCCAAGCTCGCGGATTTTCCTATGGAAATTAATTCCGTTTCAACAATTTAACGGATTTGGCCATATTTGGCTGCTTTTAACTACCCAATTTTTCCCCATTTTTTTGTAGAACACTGCCCTCAAGTATTATCAAGCATTTTTAGCCATCGGCTCATGGCAAAAACTTCAGCCAGACACCTCAAAACTCGGGAATTTTCATAAGTTTTACTGCGCTTTCACATGTTTGCGCGGAAGCGAAGTAATAGGAACAGAAAAGTGCCCGAACTTTGAGGTGCGGGCTGAAGTTTTTGTCATGGCATGATGTCTGGAAATACCTGATTCTACTTAAGGGTAGTGTTCTGTGACACGTGTGTTAAGATCCGCTATTTGAAGGCAGTCAAAGTGGGACCAATCCGCTCAAACATGTGAAAGCGTAGTAAAAAATATGAAAATTCACGAGTTTTGAGGTGCCTGGCTGAAGTTTTTGCCATGAGACGATGTCTAAAAATGCTTTATAATACTTGAGGGCAGTGTTCTACAAAAATTGGGTAAGTAAAATCAGCCAAAGTTGGCCAAATACGTTAAATTAAAACGGAACTAATTTCCATACGAAAATATGCGAGCTTGGGGTGTCTGGCTGGAGCCTAGACCATGGTACTGGTCTAACAACACTCAATACTGATGCGGGGTGGTAATCTACGACAAATATGAGAAAATCAGAAAATAATTGGAGTTAGGGTCATTTTTTTGCGACTTTGACCCCCGATTTCCAGGGCAAAGTCTTAGGTACAGCTTTGAAATTTTCACATTCGTTCTAGATTCGGGGAGGACTATCCAGCAGTATTGGTTTCAGCCATCAGAAAAGAAGTGATGTTTGGCGGCCCTGGGATCTTGGTCTATACTTTCAAATTAAAGTCTAGAAAACTACTAAATCTGTCAAGTATTTAACTAATTCGGAACTAAAGAACGGGTCTATACCATAAATGTATTAGCGGTTCTTGCTGGTTCCGACAAACGATTTCTATATTGGAAAATGGTGACCGCATACAAAATTTCAGCGAGATATCTCAAAAACTGAGGGACTTGTTTGCGTTGAAACAGACAGACGGACGGACGGGCATGGCTGAATCAACTCGCCTCGTCATCTCGATCATTTCGGTATACTTATTGATGGGTCCATTTCTTCTTCTTCTCATAACTACAGACATCGGACCAAAGTTATAATACTATTTCGTCTTCATGAAAGGAATATAAAAAAAAAATTAAAAAGTAAAAAAAATAAAAAAAAAAAAAATTAAATAAATAAAATCAAACCTAAAACAATAAAATCATCTAATTTAAAAAAAAAACCAAATAAAAAAATTAAATAAATTGAATAAAATAAAAGTAAATTAAAATGGATGAAAATCATATACATAATTTAAAATAAAGTAAAATAAAACTAAAAAAATTAAATAAAATTAAAATTAAAAAATTTAAAATAAAATGGCATAAAAAAAACGAAGTGAAATGAAACAAAGCAAAATAAAAAAAAAACTAAAAGGAATAAATAAAAAAAAAATTAAATACCAGCCTTTTTATGCTTCTACCATGACTTTTGTTTGTATCTTCTTCTCTATCTGCACTCAATTAAGAAGAATCTATTTAGCTCTGTGCGGCTTTTAAAAATTGTTTTGAACTTTTTTTCAACAGACTTTTAAGTAACCATTCGAAAACTTTCCACTTTTAGGAACTTCACGTTTACGTAAAAGCTCTCCACCTTAACATTCATAAGAATCTTTAATCTCTATGTCCACACAACACCCCAAACACGGACACAACTGTGCTTTGTACCTGGTGCAAAAACAAAAACCTGCCACAGTTACTCAAGCCAACTTAATAAAGTTGCAGCACATTCAAAAAGTTCACGGTGCAATTCATGCGCAAGTCAGCCATACTCGTTCCAGGTGTTGGCTAGAAGGAGTCGAGGAGGTGGGTGATACCCTGCCTAACGGGAACACGCAAACGTTTAGTTTTCTGGCATACTTCAGTACATTTCTTCAACATTTTCACACAATTTCATCACAACTTCTGCTTTGCAGTACTTTCAACGATTTTCCAGTTATCTGCACCGCAGTAACACCGCAGCTACCTGCACCACCTCAAATCACTGCTAAGTGTGCGAAGGGTTGGGGGTAAAGTGCATCTCAACTGCATTGAAAGTTTATTCACCATTTTTCCGGGCTCTTACGTGCGTGCGCGTTAGTGCCAGTTAGTGTGACAGATTTTAACGACGACCAGCACATCTGTCCCCATTAGATAGTCAGAGTTTTTACTCATTGCACGAACTATTAGAGAAGCCGCCCTTTTTAGATTTTCCGTACTTTCATTCATTGATGTGCCAAGCGTGAAAACGCATAGAGCGACACGCACGTGTTATGTAAACACATACCCCAGTGACTCAAATTTCGCATTGCAGTAAGTTATTTTACAGTAACAACTCGCTGATGTATTTAGTGATTCCCTCGAGGTTGTGGATATGCACTTCCGTTCGAATTTCAACTTGTTTAATGCTATAGCACAAGCATGGCAAGCCCCTCTGTACTCCCCAGCTCGCTTCTCTGGAACTAATTTCCGTTCAGTCTTTTTTCTTGTTGACTGCTTGTTAAGTGTTTCAGTTGCTTTTCTCAACGGAAGTCTACAAAATATTTCATGCGTTTATAATGACAACACTCCTGCCTAGGGTGCGGTGAACGCTCAAAATACGATCTCTCAAACAACTTATCACTGCATAAAATTCAGTAGTTGGTATTTCTCGCGAGTGAGTAAGCTACATTTTTAACGAATGCATGTGCAATCTCTCGCAAGCAACAGCAATGGTGCAAGCGTAGTTAATTCTATTTTTAGCCATCGATCGTTCGTTGCGAGAGTGCATAGCAAAACCCAAACAATAGCTGATATTGAAAAGAGCACTTACGCTATTTCTCGCGATTTCTGGCGATCGCGATTGCCAGCGAGCGTTTGTTTTTCCTAATAACTTAAAGTAAAAAATAATAGTTCCCAGTTTTATAACAAAATTTAAGTTATACTTAAAATTTTTCTTAAGTGCTATTTTATGTATGCATATGGATATACATATGTATGTACACGTCAGTATGTAAGCTTCTTTAGCACATTGGTTTGGCAGATTTATATGAAAAAACCAGATCAGCATATTTAAATCTAAAGTATCAATGACAGACCTGTAGAAATTAATATAAAGATCTTTGACTTTCAATATTATGTTTTCGCCGTTCTGCAAAATAAAACCAATATTATTTTCAAGGAAATCAAGTTTCTTTTCATTTGGCCCAATCTAATGCATATGTACATCATATGTAGATATTAATATTTTTCAGAAAATTTTATGGAATACAATTTTGCGCAAACATCTATTTAACAACTTTACGCTACCTAAAAAGGCTTATCGCTTATTTATACTAAACAGGTGAAGAAAACAAAAATATTAAAAAATTCTATTCTATCAACATATGCACGAACTTAAGTGCATCTGAAAATTATTGGTATAACAATTGCAAGCCATGAATGCAACTAGCTAAAAATTACCAGTCCCTGTGATCCCTTATACATGTGAGATGCAGCAAAAACATTTCTTAAAAACACATGTCTACATACTTGTGTACATGACCATAGATTATTTCTAAAAAATGGTATTCATCATTGAGTTGACCTTGGGCTTTTAGACAGTTTTGTTTTTTACTATTTTATTTCAATATTTTTTCGTGAGGAAATATGAACTGAACACTGGTTACAGAACAATAAAAAGGCATTCGCATTTTTCTTCCTATACTTAACTATATATAACTTTGTATATCGTATATAACACTTACATTTCTTAAAATGTCAATTTCCTTGAGACATATGGGTCATTCCATATGAAATTTAGCACTAAAATTTAAAAATGCCCACTATATTTTTTTTCTGCTGAGAATGGAAAATAAGTCGACACCTATTTTTTATTTCACCCATAGTGGTCAATTTTTTGAGTTATGAATTTTTGTATTTTAGACATTTTGAAAATTTCATTTTTTGATTATTTTCTATTTCGTGAACCAATTGACGGAATTGGATCAAATTTTAGGACTGGCCTAATGATTGTTAGATCTATCCAAAGTATATTCAACAAAGTAATAGTGAACTTGACAGTTCCCTCTTATCTGTAGGAGTTCTCCCGTCAAATGAAAAAAAGTATTAACCCGTTCTGTTTAAGATTTTTAATTTTTTTCAATCATCATCATCATTTATTGGCGCTTAACCGCCTAAGCGATTTTGGCCGTCGCCTATCAAAGCACGCCAGTCATTCCTTTTTAGCGATAACTGACGCCAATTGGAAACCCCAAGGGAGTTCAAGTCATCCTTCACCTGTTGTTTCCATCTCAGTCGAGGCCTCCCCCTTCCTCTGCTGCCGAATTCGGGTGACGATTGGAAAACCTTCTGGGCTGGAGCTTCTTTGTCCATTCGCATGACGTGACCCAGCCAGCGGAGCCTTTGGGCTTTAATTCGCTGGACTATGGTCAGATCTGCGTAAAGCTCGTACAGCTCATCGTTAAATCTCCTTCGATACTCGCCGTCGGCATCACGGGAAGGACCATAAATCTTCCGGAGAACTTTTCTCTCAAATACTCCAAGGGCCATCTCATCTTCTCTTGACATTGTCCATGAATCTGAGCCATACATCAGGACAGGTATGATGAGAGACTTATAGAGCGTGATCTTTGTTCTTCGAGAGAGGACTTTACTTCTCAATTGCCTACTCAGTCCAAAGTAGCACTTGTTCGCAAGAGTGATTCTCCGTTGGATTTCTAGACTGATATTATTTTCGGTGTTAATGCTGGTTCCCAAATAGACGAAGTCCCTCACAGTTTAAAATTTGTAACTATCAACAGTGACGTGGCTGCCAAGGCGCAGGTGCGTCTACGATGGGCTTCAGTCTTTCACACAATACGCTAGAAAGAACCTTATATGCGATATTAAGAAGGCTGATTCCGTGGTAGTTGGTGCGGTTAGCGGGATCGCCTTTCTTGTGGATTGGGCAGAGCATACTTAAATTCCAATCTGGAGGCATGCACTCGTCTGACCATATTCTGCATAAGAGCTGATGCATGCTTTTTACCAGCTCTTCGCCTCCGTGTTTGAACAGCTCGGCGGGTAGTCCGTCTTTTCCAGGCGCTTTGTTGTTTTTGAGCCGGGATATCGCTATCCTCACTTCATCATAGTCAGGTGGTGGGACGACTTTTCCATTGTCAGGGATTGGGGTATCGGGTTCGACGTCTCCCTCGCAATTTAGCAGTGAGGAGAAGTGCTCCCTCCATAATTTAAGTACACTCTGTACGTCGGTTACCAGGTCGCCATTATTGTCCTTACAGGAACTTGCCCCGGTCTTAAAACCTTCCGTCATCCGCCGGATCTTTTCATAGAATTTTCGGGCATCATTCGTGTCAGCCAGCATCTCAAGCTCCTCACACTCACGCCTTTCGGCCTCACGTTTCTTTTTTCTGAAAAGGCGTCTCTCTTCCTTCTTTGCCTCACGATAGCGTTGCCATACACTGCGGGTTGCGCCCGTTCGCAACGTCTCCCTGTAGGCAGCGTCCTTTTTGTCCGAGGCAGTGCTGCATTCCTCATCGTACCAGTTGTTTTTGCGGGCTCGCTGGAACCCTATAGTGGCCTCAGCGGCGGTACGTAATGAGTGAGAGATATGCTTCCATTGCTCGGTTGCATCGTTAGGTCGAGGATTGCTCTCCGATAGCAGGTGTGAGAGTCGAGTGGAGAAATTGTCAGCTGTCTGTGTCGTGCGC
The DNA here is from genome assembly GCA_964058755.1 of Campiglossa producta. Taxonomy (NCBI): domain Eukaryota; kingdom Metazoa; phylum Arthropoda; class Insecta; order Diptera; family Tephritidae; genus Campiglossa; species Campiglossa producta. The sequence continues at coordinate 37,374 of CAXKVI010000152.1, forward strand.
AGCTTCTCGACGTCAAACTTTCCTTCCATTACTGTGCGCACTTTCTTTGCTACACAGAGGCGTGTGCGTATCTTGGCTGCAACAAGATAATGGTCCGAGTCGATATTGGGACCACGAAGGGTACGCACGTCCAGAACGGTGGAGCTATGTCTGCCGTCGATCATGACATGATCAATCTGGTTTCTTGTTCTTTGATCAGGAGACAGCCAATTTTTCAATAGTGTGAAGAAATATCAAATTGTTTCATTGCCTCCGTTCAAATAGAGTTTAGAGTTCAGATTAGCTAGTCTCTAGCACATTTTAGCTAAGATGGATGGTCTAATTTTTTTCAACGGGATCTTAGACTGAAAACGCAAATGTAAGCGATTAATAACCCCTGCGGGTTAGCGGTTTAGAATGGAATGGAATGTCTGCCGCAAGGGGCGACTAAAATCCATTTCGACCACGGTCACGGGGTTGATGAAACAAGGTGGTTCGGCACCTGTGAGATTATAGACTTAATAGCGTACAGCTCTGTCACGTCCCTCTTACAACAGCAACAGTGAAGCCGATTAATTTCTCGAAACCGAAAACTTTTTTTGTAAATTGATTACGCCATTTCGAGGACACATATTTTCCTTGATAAGACGGTACCCTGGTTTTGACTTCAGTATAACAAACTCCAATAAACTCCAATCTGCGATACTCTGGCGACAAACTTCTTGTGGTGCCATCGGCGGAAATCGACAAATATTCAAATATTCAATAATGCAAAGGTCCGAAAAGAGGTAGATTCCAAAGTGGCCAAAGTTATTCCGTTACTGTTTGGGTTAGCATATTTCGCAATATTGATAACTTTTTGGCCTGAGCAAATGCTATCTAATTTTTCAGTAAACCATTGTATGGGACATAAAAACTGTGCTTGGTTGACAAAGGGTTAATACGCTTGTTTACATTTATTTGAAGGAAAAACTCCTACAAAAACAAAATGTTTCAGTTGCCAATTCTACCTTGTTGAATTTGCCTTGGATCTATCTAAAAAACCTAAAATTAAAAATTAATTTTTTTTTAAATTTTTTACAACATTTTTATAAACAATTTGTAATTGTAAGAGTATCTCTGAATTTCATTTTTTTTTATTTAATCATAAATTGGTCTTTTAATAATTTGAATCTTTATCAAATGTCCCAAATTGTGATTTTTCAATGTTTGATGTTTTTCCCATATTTGTATTAATAAAATCTTCACTTTGTTTACTTGCAAACTAATAACAGAAATATATCTTGCACGTACAACTTTCTTTAAACAGATAAAATCAAAATTTTGCATCCACACCGTAAGAAGAACGATCGCGATTGCTCAAAAATTCAATCTTCTCAATTTGTGCTCCTAACTTATCGCGAGAAATGCAAAGGCAAACGAGCGTTGTTTAAAACATCGAAAACATTTTTCGTTTCTTAACGAGTGTATGCAATTATTTTATGTATATACATTGGAAACGAGCGAGCATACCAACGCTCGTAGCAAGGCTGCTGGTATGAACAATCGTTTGTTTACAATCTCCTACACGGAGGGGAATCTATGGATGGAACATCCATAATTATTGATATCACATTAAATAAAAATTGATATTTCTGTCCCATCAATGAATATGGATGTTTCATCAATGCTTTTTTGATAAATCAATCAATTGCGGATGCCATTCCGTAGGTTACTGTGTTGAGTTGGTAGGTTTTGAGATCTTGATTTGGCGAGCTCCTCCATAAAATATACTGGAACTTGCAATGTTCTTTACTGACCAGCACTTGTCTATACATTTTGACAATATCTGCTGTAAGCGCTGTAAACGAAAACGAAGTAAAAGAATGACGAGATCGCTTTGAATAATAGGTCCAACCATTTGTAGGTCATTTATCGATTTCTGCGTAGAAGTTCGACAGGATGCATCGAACACAACTCTCAATTTCGTTGATGTACTGCTCGGCTTCAAAACGCAGTGATGCGGGATGTAATAGTGAGGTTCGTTGAGATTAGGGTAAGGGACTACTTCCATGTGGTCTAGACTTTGATACTCATCCATAAATGCGACGTATTGTGACTTGAGATTAGGTGAGCGTTCCAACCGACGTTCTAGCGAATTAAATCTGCGCAAAGCAGTTGTGTATGATTCACCTATGTTCGCAGGATCGTCCTTGAATGGAATTTTGACTATAATCCGACCGCTACTGTTTCGAGTGACAGTATCGTTATACAATTTTTCGCAAGTATGCTGCTCTCGAGTCCACACGTCAACTTTGGTTGAAACTTCTTCAATTTGCCACAGTTTTTCCAATTTCGAATCGATTGATTCCTCGCAAGCTAACAAGCAATTATTGTTGAACGACTCAGAGCTTGAACGATAGCGTCCAGACACGACCCAACCCAGAAGAGTTTTCTGTAAAATAGGAAGATTACTACCAAGTTTAATTTGTCCTACAGAAAGTAAACTGAAGAAACTCTCTGTCCCTAAAAGCAAGTCGATTTTCTTGGTTTTATAAAATTTATCATCAGCAAGTACGATATTCGATGGGATATGCCAAGAAGATGAGTCTATCTCCGGCTCGGGTTGGTAAGCGATATGTGAAGTGATGCAAAATGTGAGTGGTAGTTCAAACCCTGTTGCTTGTGACTTAATATTGGTAGAAGTTTTATATTTAATTTTAGTAGAGGACTCACCAATACCTTGGATTTCGATGTTGTGTTTGCTGCGTGGTAGGATCAGCTTCTGTGAAAGTTCATCGGTGATGAAATTTACCTGTAAGCAAGAGTCCAATAAAGCTCGGCCAAGACGATAACTTCCAGAAGAGTCACGAACCAGAACCATAGCAGTGGCGAGAATAATGTGATCCGACAATGTATTGTCCATGTGTGTGTGAAAGGCGGATGGCAAATTAGTAGAAGACGAGTCTGAAGTGGTCCCACGATGCAACAAACTGTGGTGTTGACGAGAACAAATTTTACATTTATGCGTGGAAGCGCAGTTCGACAATTGATGTCCCTTTGACAAGCAGTTAATGCAAAGACCCATTTTCTTTGCATGTTCGAAGCGTTGTGATACGCTAAGAGCCTTAAAACGATCGCAGCTTTGTATTTTGTGATTGTTGCTGGAACATACCGACAAGTCATATTTGATACCGCAAATGAATACCCTTTGTTTGAATTTTTAGGTTTTGAAGGTTTGCTGGGATTTTGGCGAATGGGTCCAACGACGTGAGCGTTATCAACTGAATCGAGATATTGACAACGTCTGTCTAAAACCTTGGTACAATCTGCCCAACTGGGCAGTGTCTGAAAGTCCAACGACTCCTTCCATTTGCGATTGGTTTCTTCATCGGCTTTCTGTAAAACTAAATAAATAAGCATGGCTTGAGAGATTTGGCCTTCAGTTCCTAAAGACAATAATGAACCATTAATTGCAGATGCCTTGTCAATTAGGCTTCTCAATTGACCAACGTTTGGTTTCGAAATAGCTGACAGCTCAAAAAGCGACGATATATTTTCTAGGAATATAAGGGTTGGATTATCATAGCGAGATTTAAGTCTTTCCAAGGCCTTTGGGTAATTTTCATTAGAAACTGGAAACGCGTCAATAGTTTCCAATGCGGGACCTTGGAGACAGTTGCGCAAGTGATTAAATTTCTCGATATTGGACAAACTATATTCTCTATCGATAATTTGTTTAAAAGAGGTTATAAAATTTTGATACTCAGAATACTTGCCATTGAATGTAGGAAGTTTGAGTTTGGGTAGTTTCGAACCTGCTTGCATAACGCAAGTTGAATCAGAAAATGTTTCATTGCGGTCCTCGGAGAGTTGAGTCTGAATTGATAATTTTGTTGTGATATACAATTCCTCCAAATCAGCACGACCTCCATCATCTGAATCTAGTTTTTCGATATCCGTTTGCGTGGACAATACATTCTTGAAGTACGATTCCAAAATACCCAATCGACACTTGTATTCTGCGTTAGATTATGGCTTAGCACCTGGCCGTAGACTGGCTTCAACAATATTTTTATTGCGAGAAATATTTTTCTTTATGTTGGCTCGTTGTTGTTTGAGCTCGTCGAGAGACATTTTAAATATTTGATGTAAATTGCGGAAAACGGGATAATGATAAATTGAGGGTTTCAATAATTTGAATATTGACAAGACTTACTTGATGTACGAATGGAGCAAAGATAAGTGGCGGGAAATACCGTTCGAATGTTGGTTGGGTAGCGACAAATATGTAGTTAGGCAGCACCAATACAATACATACATATATCCAAATATATGTGCAATTAAATGTGTTAGCGGCAGCGCTGTAATGCTTGACAAATGGAAACGGTGCGTAGCGACAAATGTGTACAGGCAGCGCAGTGCGAGCCATAGTACAACTGTACAAGTAAGATATGAATCAGCTGTTCGACTTACAGCTGTGCTCACCTGATCGGGTTCCCCTTATTGGAAGCCACTCAACGAAGGGTGTCATTCGTTAGGACCGAAATAAAAGTAGTAGTAGCTTGTGACAAATGTTTAATAACTTCATAAATAATAGAAACTAGGTGCCGAAAATTATTTATTATAGCAACTAATTTGATCTGGAAATGTTTGTACAAAGATTTTACTTGTTTAGCGAAAAATTTTTCATATTTTCTAAAACTTTTAGCACTACGCAGAAAAGCAATCCTGTGGTTGATATTTCCATGACAACTCTCTTGTTCTTCTTTGTTTACATAAAACGCAACTTGCTAATTGTATAAATTTCTGTGAATATTTTTAATAAACAAGCATTTTTCTTACTTACAGCATATATTAGTAAAGTGCCCCACCATTTAAATGTGTTTTTTCATAGATGCCTGTGCTTATTTTCTTTTTGTACTTTGTGTGTGCGTGGCGTGCATATAAGGGAGTGTTCACATGCTGCTACAAAGTTGCTTATATGGCGTTTCCACCAAACATACACAGCATCCTTTGGGTTTGGAATAATTGTCAACTATTTCTGATGCGTGTTCCTCCTCGTTGCTCGGGCGTGATAGATCGCGTAGCTTTGTTATGAATAATCATAGCAATTAAATAATTATTATTATTACCTTGCATTAAACTCGAGGAAAAGCGACAACAAAGACGACGTATTGCACCCTCGCTGTTAATGTAGAGATTTATCACCAAATTTTCCATTAAATAATGAATAAACAGACATATTTGTATAAAAAATCATTGTTTATTTAAATAAATAAATAAAGAAAATAAGTGAGTCCCATAACTCAAACATAAAAAAGTTACTATAATTGGACACAGTGCACTAAATCATTATTCTCACACATTCTTAATAGTAATATATTAAAAATTTAAGATTAGTGAGCTTTTTCACAAAGGGTTTCTTTAAAAAACAAAGCAGCTTGTTTAGTTCACTGATATATACATACATTCTTTGTGTGGGAATATAACAATATGCAACAACAGCTAAAATGGACATAACCCTGTAAAACTGTCATTGATGGTTGGAGCAGGTCAAGCAGCTATGCTAACTACCTGCTCGCGTTCTTGTAGGAAAATAACGAAAATATCTGTTGAAACAAGCGATTACCGCATAAGTGGTTATTGCTGTAAAGACAGTTTTGGTTTTTTAGGTAGAGTTAAAGTGTTGTTGGCATGAAACATAATCGAAAACAAAAATATAAATTATAAAAAAGTAAAAAAAAAACCAAAAGTGTTTGGTAAATTAAAAAGATTTTTTTTTTTTTTATATAATAAAAAAGCATTTTAAAATAAAAGGAAACCGGCGTTGTAAATTAAACAAAACAACATTGCGTTGTAAAATAAAATGTATATAAGATCAAAAATAAAAAGCAGGAATCTTTACCAATAAACACACATTTTTTATAATACCCGTTTTGGTCCGTTACAATTTTTTCTGAAAACAAATATTTAAAAAATATTAAGTAAATAGCTTTTTGCTTTAATTTACACCATATAAACTTAAATGGTTAAATAACAATACTTAAAATTAAATGGGTTTATATGTATACATATATATTTTTTTACTAAACTCAAACTGTATAAAGCTAAGAAAATTATGAATGGCATAATATCTGAATTTATGCACAATAATTGCCCATAAAGAACTTAACAAGAATTATTGAAAGAATACTTTCTCAGATTTAAAACTTAGTCACTTTATACACTCACCTTGGCATTTCTGTTTCTGCAGGAAAAGGGTATCGTGGGACTCCTAATCCGCATCCTAAAATACAGCAATGGTCGGGCATTTCTGGAAACGAACAACTTTATTAGATACATGTATGCATGTCTTATTTGCTAAAATTCTTATTACCACACACTATTTTTCTCCACTTTAACTCGGCAAAAATATCTGAAAGACGGAAAAATGTTGTAAATAAATTAAATTATTAGCCGAAATTGTATTATAAAATTAAATATTAAAATAAACTTTTTTTGAAACGACTCACTTCATAAACTGCTTCGTTTGAACTAACAGTTGTGTATACACACACATATGTACGTACATATTTACGCGCAGGGTTGCATTTCACGTCTGCAATGTATTTCAAAATATTCTTATTCATAAAATATGTAAATATATTGAAATCATTTCATTTATCATCAAAATAAATATTGAAATGTATAAAAATATATTATAATAATATTGATATTCAAATAGTTATAGTTCATATAATTGAAATGACATTATTTTTCATAAAAAAACAATCAATTTTATCCAAATCACAAAATTTGTTTAGTTCATAGGCATACATTTTGTTCTACATTTCCATACTAAATTGCTTTAAAAATATACCTACACGGCAACCCTGTATGGAGATTTCACTCCATTTCTTCTTGGAAATTTCAACCCTGGGCCTCGGGTTGCTGTGTTAGTTAAGCTAGTTTGACACTGTCTACAGTGTCAAAATTGGGTGTATTAGAAAGAGAGAGAAATAAGGATAACTTACTTGTAGACCTGTACTATGGTGCGAGCGTAGCAGAATTGCACAAAAGGCAGCGACGAAGAATGTTGACGGCGGCAGCGAAATAGCGCAGCGACAGCAGCAATGCAATACCAAAAAAAAAGTGCAAAGCAGCGAGTACAAACAAATGTATGCGGGTTCAACGAAAATTGTACTGCTACTTGCACTTGAGTTGATGACAAATTTAAGCCCTTTGCGATTTGTTGCTAACAACGGGCTGCTGGGATGTGGAGATGTGGTATCCGATGATACGATCCTCCAGCAACGATGATGATGCGGTAGCCCAAATGTAACCACCAAGAGCGAAAGACGAAAAATGTATGATTTTTTTTTCTTTATAAAACGCGGTAATTTATTGTAAAATAAGGTTGCGAATTTATTTTACGCGACAAGTTAACTTAATTACACAGTCCCTGCTCGGGCGCCAAAAAATGTGTAGTCAAAAAGCGTTTTTCTTGACGGAGAAAATGTAAAAATGGGCTGTGCAACTAAGCAGGCAAAGAAATAAATCACGCGTAAATAAAACACCGCGTCTTGGTGGTCGACAATAGACTAGCTATTTAATTACTTCCAAAATTCAACTAAGGTATAATAATTCAAGTAAGGCATAAAAGTATACACGTTTGTATGCTTGTATATACATAGCCATGCACTAGCGAAAGCCAATGCAAAAAAGGGTGACGAAATCTTCTATTGTTCGCTGTGCTAAGCATACAAGCGTGTGTGGATACATATGATGTTGAGTGGGAGCTCTCATGCTCTCAACTAGACATTGGAATGCTACAGTTAGGTACATTTTTAAAGCAAGTAAATGATATTAATTGTAAGTAAATGATTTTAAATAGGTTATTGAACCATGACAGCTGTTAGTTAGGCAGGGTGTCCCAACCAATTATGACCAATGACCCAACAGAAGTTTTCAAAAATTTATTTTTTCCTGACTGACAATTGCTTCTCTGCTCTAACTTACTCCATAAAAAAAGCTAGAGCAGAAATTTGTGATCTGGATTACTCTAGTTTTGTCTTGAGCGTACTCATGAAACAAAAGATAGAGCAACCTAGAGCAAGAAAAGTGTTCGTTAAACACAATTTTGTGAAATATCTCAATCTGGCGTAAGCTAGAGCAGCCCAATAAACAAACCTAATAAGTTCCAAATAAAATGACATATGTACAGTAAATAAATATTTTCAATGTGAAAAAATAAATTTCATACAAAATCATTTTCTAAGACAATCTCTGGCGAATATAAACCAAAAACCACGTAAAGGTATCAAAACGAAATTCCTTGGAAAAAATTTCTTTGACTCAGGACCGGGACTTTCAAAAGAAGCTATTTGTGGAACTTCATTTTATTTAGCTTTAATTGAAACGTTCCTTCTTTTCTCGCCAGCATTAAAAGTTATTTTGGGCGATATATTTTTAAAAGACAGTATAGAAGTCCTATTTAAAGCTAGCAAACCGCTAATCTTTATTGAATAATATTGGTTTCACACGAAATAACATTGAATGAAAGATCTTTCAGAATTCAAAGCAACCCAGTGGGAAAAGGTAATGTACAGCAATGCATAAAGTAATGTATAGCTCCTATAGACTATACATGAAAACATGCATGAATTTTTCTACAGCGATGTCATAGGAAAAGTAATGTGTCGCTCGCCTACAAACTGAAGCGACATGTTTACATTACTTTTTATATTACTTTTTATACCCAGCTGTACTTGTACACAGGGTATTATAACTTTGTTAGGATAACGGTTGGTTGTACAGGTATAAAGGAATCGAGATAGATATAGACTTCCATATATCAATATGATCAGGATCGAAAAAAAATTTGATTGAGCCATGTCCGTCCGTCTGTCCGTCCGTCCGTCCGTCCGTCCGTCCGTCTGTCCGTTAACACGATAACTTGAGCAAATAATGAGATATCTTCACCAAATTTGGCATGCGTACTTATTTGGGTTCAGAATAGATTGCTATTGAAAATGGGTAAAATCGGACCATAACCACGCCCCTTTTTCGATATCGAAAATTTCGAAAAACGTATAAAATGGGTTAATTCAATATTAGAAGCAGCTACAATGATAAAATTTGCAATATGTATTGATTTAGATGTTCTAAGGCCGATTTTATAAAAATTTTTGAAAAGGGGGCGTGGTACCGCCCACGTATATTTGAAGAAATTTTAAAATTTTGACTCTTAATAACTTCAGAACAGTTTATGCTAGTATAACGAAATTTCGTAGAGGACATACTATTGTTGTGGTAAATTCAGCTATAGAAAATAAACGAAATCGCTTCGCGACCACGCCTACTTTTTCATAAAAGTTATATTGAAAGGAGGTGGAAATATTGAAAAGTCCATATCTAATTAACTGATTTTGTTACGTAACTGCCTGGTGCGGGAGAGGAGGAGTGGCGAGTCGGCATGGTTGTAGCCCGGCTGAGGCTCGTCGGCATTGGGGCGCAGTTCTTGCCACTTCTCCTTCCCAACAGTTGCGAAGCAAAATTAGGGTTCATGCCTGAGAAAGATATCAAACAAAAGAAAAAGGACAAAAGCGGGAGAAAACCTGTCCGAGTCAGGTGGAGCCTTCCCACCCCTCCTGTTCACGAGATGTGAACAGCCTTTGGACTCTACTATGGCTCCGCTTCCCGAGTAGAGTCCCCTTAAACCTGACTAAAGTCCGTCTTTTAGTACTTACGTTTATCCCATCTTTTCTCAACTACCCCAACTTACCATCAGTTGCCACAAGGGCAACACCTGCACCAACAACTGTATTTCTTTAGCCAGACATATTATGAGCTAATCCGCACAAAAAAACTCAACCCATGAACTTCAAAGAAAGTTTTCTCCAACTTTTTCGAAGCAAAATGATTAACAATTTTTATTCCTACACTTAATTCAAAAATATTGCAAAACGCCTTACACTAGTTAAAAATTCAAAATAATTACACTTACTTATTTTCTAACTATAATAACTAAATTAAGTCTAAATTTTCCTTGAAATAAAATTCGAACAAAAATTTCCAAAATTTACACCAGCCTAATGCCTCATTAACTTTATGCACAAACACCTCTATAAATATATGCAAATATGTATGAAAAAACTATGAAAGGAAAAAATGCAAGTACCAAAGATAATATGTATATATGTATGTATGTGCATTCAATCTCCCACTAAATTGAAAGACAAAATCATAAGTAAAAAAAAATATGTATGTATGTATGTGTAAAAAATCAACTCTAAACTTTAAACAAAAAAACCGATCTCAATAGTACGGGGAATTCATAAAAATGTATAAGAGTGCGTTTCTCACAAAAAAACCTCAATGCATATATACGTATGTACAGTGTGTGAGTGTTTAATGTTGTTTTTTTTTTTTTTTGTAACAAAATAACTCACCTTACTCAGCAGCCAGAATTTGGTACCAAAATCGACGAGCTGAAAAAAAGGTAAAAGAAAAAAACAAACAACATAGGCTATTCAAACGACAGTGGTTCTGTTATAGGGCTTTGACCGCTTGACCGTGGTCAAGGCTAATTTCTAAGAACTATTGTCTTTGAAGTTTTAGTTTTACAACGTGGTTCGGTGCATATGCATTGATTTGTGCTTATGCAAAAAAAAAATTTTTTCGTAACCGAAAATAATCTCCTCGCGTCGAATAAAAAAACTATTTTTTTGTCAAGAAGACAAAAATCAAAAAAATTGCAAATCGAGGAGTCGGGTAAAAAAGTAAGAAATTGTGAAAGTGAAGTGAAAGTGTAGTGAAAGTGTAGTGAAAGTGTATTGAGAAAAAGTCTGATAAAAAAGGAACACAACTGCAAACGAAATTATAAATCAAAAGGAAGGAAAAAAAGCAAAAGATAGAAAATAAAAAAAGATAAAAAAAATTTAATTGAAAGTGAAATAAAAAAGCCTAATCAAAACAATGAGAAAATTTGAATAGCCTAAATTGGCAATAAAGATTGAAAAAAAAACAAGCGCAAAAAAATCAAAGATAAAAAAAATTTAAAAGTGAAAAGTGAAAGTCAAAAAAAAATCGAATCGAAAGAAAAGCACTTAATGACGAAAGTTATAAGTTGTAAATACAAAATGGAAAAATAATGAATAAAAAAAATATAAAAAAAGCGTTTATAAAAAATTTTTAAAATGTGTAGAACAAAACGAAAGTTCAATTTTGCAAGCGTGAGTATGTAGGAAGAAATTTATATCTAAGTGTGTAAAAAAACTAAGGTAAGAAAAATTCAGTAGCTCTCAACAAAACTTAAATTAATCAAATCAATAAACTTATTATAATAAATAATTAAAATTAGAAACTCATTAAATTCAAAAAAAATTTTCAAGAAAATAAAAACTTAAAATTTCCAAAAAAATATGTTGGGTGGTGCACCCTAATAAATTTTAATAAACGTGTGTGTGATGATGGTGGTGTACAAATTAAAAGATCGTTGATGGGCTGCTCTTCTCGCTCTTCTGTGTGATTGTGTTAGTGTTGTGTTTTGTGCTGCCTTGTATATGCGTAGTGTAGATAAAAGGTAGATGACTAAATGTTGATGAGGCTGAGTTGATGTGAAATGTTGCCGTCGTCGTTGGTTGCGCCACTTAGTGTTTCCCAACACTTTGATTGTTGCTGTGGCAGATAAAGATGTTGCTGCTGCTGATGTTATGTCGTGTCGTAAAGAAATGTTGTGTTCTACCCTCTTTCGTAGTGTTTGATCCAAATGTTCGGTGTTGGTATGATGTCGGGTTTCTTGTGTTTCATGTGTGCGTGTGTGTGAATGCAATTATTGGAACAGATTTCTGAGCCTGGTTTTGGCCCCAAAATGTTGCCTTTTGGCCTAGTAAAATTCTTCTGGAGTGTGAATTGATGTGTGTATGTGTGATGTGGATGTTTGTTGTTGTCTTCGGTAATTTTAGCGCCCAAAAACTTTATATAATTCCTGTGTAGTTTTGTTGATGTGATTCTGTGTAGATTCGTATGTGTGTATTTGTGGCAAAAAAATGTCGCGGCCTTCGGTCGGCTTCGTGAGCGGTGACTGATGGATTCTTGTGGTGGATTTTTCACGCCTTGGGTGGCGGCTCTCCTGGCGCTGGCTAGTTTCCTCGAGAGGATTCACTATATGTATTTCTCTTTTTCGACCGCTTCTACTTTGACGTGAAACCGCACTTTGTACAAAATATACTTTTTTTTTTTCACACGCGCACCCACACCTTAAGGTGATTATAACGCACTTTAAAATTAAACTTTTGTTTTTGGAAACACTTTGGCACTGGTTAAGACCGCGACTTTTACAAATTTTCCGTCGATCAGCGGAATCCCCTTTTATACACATTAATCCTTGCGGCATTTCCGAAGCCGTAAGGCTCGAATCGCCTGCCTGCCTATGGTCAAACCAATCCACGATCGACCCTTAAGCGGCAAGTATATGCGCTTATGTATAAGCAACAATTTAACCCACTCACACTAATAAGCACCCGCTATGCTAATATCGTAAAAACGAATAAGGGTGTTCGGTTAGCGGTTACCCATACATCTGTTCATATACCCGCTTGTGCGTAGTCAGAGAAATCTTCAAAGGCTGTCGTTACAGGCTCGCATCCGCCGATGGTGCCTGCATCATGGAGCGTGTGCGTAAAAGAGTTTCATAACGCAGCCTTGGGTTGGTTTGTAAGTCCTGGGCTAACGTGTGGCCTCGACCCACGATCTAATGCCGGGCTTCAAGTTCGTTTCTTGTCAAACCTCTTTGTGCAACATCTATCACATTTAGCAATTATTACGACACAAATTTAAATAACCTATCAAAACTAAATCTAATATCACTGGTGTTTAAAGCAAAACTTAACCTAGGTTATCACAGATGAGCCTCTTAATCCTATATCACAGGTTAACCTAAAACTATATCACAGATTGAAGAAAAATTAGTCAAGTTGCAAGTGTATAATTACGTAAAATGTCAAGTCAAAATTTGTATAATTACATTAGTAGGTCAATAAAACCAAAACTAATTGCATAAATAATTACAAAAACAAAAATTTCTATGTCAATTTTCTAAGGTCAAGTTTCCAGGTACAAAGGTAAGTAATAAATAACATGCAACATTCAACATATAATAACTTCATGCCACAAATATGTCTTTAGCATGGTATACCCCGATTTTCTTTCCATTTACATCGCCGAGTTCATACATAGAGTTGCCAATTACTTTTAATACTACGCACTTTACTTGCTTTGGGGCAAGTTTAGGATTGTAGTTGTCTATTTGGGAACTCTGTTTGAAATTTCGGCGGTATACCATTTGTCCAATTTTGAACGACACATCCCTACTTCTAGTGTTGTAAACCTTTTTACTGCGTTCGTGGGCTAACCTCAGCTCTTGCATGATCTTATTACGAAGCGCCTGTAGTTTATCTGCAGATGTTTCTACCTCACAGTCTACATCCTTGACTGCGCCCAGTTTCCTATATAGTTCATACGATGCCCCATGTTGCACCATTGGCATACCGAATAACGCAAAATATGGCGAAGTATTAATAGCTGAATGGGTCACACTTCTTAAAGCGAACGCTGCATCACTTATATGTTTGTCCCAATTCTTTTGATTCTCTCCTACGTAGGACCTAACTATTTGTAGTATTGATCGATTGACTCGTTCAGCCGCATTGCCTTGTGGCGAGTAGAATGCCGTCCTTATATGGGTTGTACCGTATTTAGCTAAAAATGATGTGAACAGTTCTGACACGAACTGTTTGCCATTGTCAGAGTGCACGTACTCTGGCACTCCGAAAACATGAAAAATATCCTTTTCCAAAAATTTGACTACTTCTGCTGAGGTTGCCTTACGCATGGGTTTCAAAAACACAAATTTCGAAAAATGATCTAGACACACAAACACATAAACATTACCGTCACACGTACGTGGGTATGGACCCATAAAATCTATAAATAAACGTTGAAAAGGGCGTTCAGTCACATGTTGTTTTCCCATCAACGGTTTGTGGAAAGCATTTTGCGTTTTGTTGCCTTTACATACATCGCAACTTTTGATGTAATTTTGCACATCTGCCACCAGTCCTGGCCAATAATACCTTTCTCGTATACGTGCAAGGGTCTTATGGATACCCCCATGACCTGCAGAAGGCGAGCAATGCGACGCCTCCACCAACCCTGAACGAAGCTCAGTCGGTACCCAGAGCTTCCAGGCCTGGTCCTCTTGAAGCCCTTCCCCCCTGTCGAATTGCGTCCGTCTATAAACGTATCCCTCAGATACGCACAGTTCCGGTAATTTGTCCTTGTTTGATGTCACCGTGTCAATCAGTTCTTGGTATTCTGTTGATTTAAAGTATGGTGAGGTGACATCAATGTCTAACACTCGGTCACTTACTAGCAGTTCGTTCATGTCGGCCCTGGATAAAGCGTCCGGCACTACATTTTGGGTGCCTTTACGGTGTTGAATATCAAAATTATAGGCTTGCAACTTTAAACTCCACCTTGCCAGCCGACCAGATAAGTCCTTCTGACCCATCAACCACTTCAAACTGGCGTGGTCAGTTATCACCGTAAAGGGCAATCCCTCAATGTAGGGCCGGAACCTCTTTATGCTCAGGACCGCCGCATAACACTCTAATTCTGTGATGCTGTAGTTGCGTTGTGCCTTATTTAATTTCGCGGATACGTAGGCAATCGGTCGTTCGTTTCCGTCCTCGTCTAGTTGGAAGAGTACTCCTCCAACTCCGTCCGTTGATGCGTCACATTGCACATAGAAATGTTTGTTGAAATCTGGGTGAATTAACACCGGTGCAGAAATAAGTTTTTGCTTTAAACAATCGAATGCTTGCATCGCTTCGTCCGTCATTTTAAAGGATTTAATTTTGTCTTTAGTGAGGCAGTCGTGCAGTGGTGCTGCAATAGTCGCGTAATCCTGTATGAATCTACGGTACCAGCCTGTCATCCCTAGGAACCGTCTAAGTTGCTTCGGTGTTCGGGGTTCGGGGAAGTCTCGCATTGCTGCCACCTTATTAAGATCCGTACGGATACACCCATCGCCTACAACATAACCCAAATATCTAACTTCTTTAAAGCAGAACTTGCTCTTTTCAACGTTTATAGTCAATTTTGCATCACGAAGACATTTTGCAACACGGGACAACAAATCTAGATGGGACGAAAAATTTTCAGAACAAACAAGTAAATCATCTAAGTAAACAAACACAGAATCACGAAGCGAAGCGGGGATGACCTTGTCCATTAAACGGCACATACGCTGAGCCGCGTTGCACAGTCCAAACGGCATGACTGTGAAATGGTACAAAGGTCTACCAGGTACAGTGAAAGCAGTTTTCTCCCTGGACTTTCGCTCTAATGGTATCTGCCAAAACGCGTCTTTTAAATCAATGGCAGATATGTACCTGGTATTCTGAAGCCGACTTAGAATACCATCGATGTGTGGGAGTGGGTAGGCGTCCTTGATGGTGCGATCATTTAGTTTTCGGGCGTCCAGACATAGGCGGTTTTTGGTTCCTTTTATTACCAATGATACGGGTGAACTCCAACAGCTATTGCTCTCCTCGATAACGCCCATTTCCAGCATTCGGTCCAGTTCCGCGAAAACCAACTTTTGTATTGCCGGGGAAATAGGGTAGTGACGCTGCTTTACTGGAAGGTGTTCGTCTGTTACCTCGATGATATGCTCCTCTACGTCGGTTTTACCCAACCCAAGTACTGCAAATGAAGGATACTGTGCTTTCACTCGATCCAAAGCCACAGTCTCCTCAGGACTCAGATCATGTTGCACCGCGTCGAATGACAAGTCACCCTCTGCAGGTGTAAGCTCTGACACGACATTAACCTTTGAGTTGATTTGGGGCCCCCTACTGACTACATTAAGCTGGAAGGCTTTCCAGAAATCGATTCCCAGATAGACCTCTTGTTGCAACCCCGGCACTATCAGGAATTCCAGCTCCCTAGTGGTACCGTCCCAAAGCACTGGAAGATTCACGACTCCAACTACTGCGGTTTCACCCCCATTTGCTGTCTTCACATTTTGACCCTGGATCGGCAGAATCAGATTTTCTTTTCCCTCGAGTAACTTATGGGCATTTTTCCCCAAGCAGCTGGCCCCGGCCCCGGAATCCAAGAGCGCGAGCGCCTGTCGTCCACCGATCTCCGTTTTAGCGAACAGCCTATTATCGCCCTGCACAGTCACAATTGTTGAAATAATCTTTTTGCGCAACCTTCTAAACAACTTTTGTTTTTCTCTAATTTTCCTGATCTTTTCGAAATTTCTGTTCTTTTTCCTTGCATTTAGCTCTTCACAAAATATTCTCCTACGTGCCTCTTCGTACTTTAATTTCCTAACGTGTAAACTTTCTCTCACCGGCTCAACTTTCTTATTTTCCTCTACTTTCTCCTTTACGTTGTTTTCCCTATCCCTCTTTAAAATGTCTATCTTTTTACCCTCTACAAATTCTCCGGGCGATCCTGGCTTGAGGCAGAGCTCCCGGACATCTCTGCCAGTGCCCGGTTTCCCGCCTCTGGCTTAAAAACACAAAACGAAGAATCACCCCCACACGCAAAACATTTCATATGATGGAAGTTTGACTTACACTTGTTGTCCTTTGCTGCTTCTGCCGGGTTCTTTATATAAAAGTCCACCGGCATGCCACACGCATAGCACAACATAAGGTGGAATGGGGACGGACAAAACAATTGGTTTTGGACAGGACTAACATTTAGATTATGGACATTGGACGAACAGGCAACAGGAGTAGGAACATTGGTTGGGATAGTGGGTTTAGGAGGATTTGGATGGACAGGGACACGAGACACATTCCTATTAACATTTGCATTTCTATTCTCCCTGCTGAATGCCTCTACACTATAATCCCCTCCCTGCTCTTCTGACCACAACCCACCACCTGTCCCTATCTCACTAACTGGCTTTGACCTCGACCTGTTCTCTTTTATTAATTTTTCCGCCCTCTTGCACTCCAGCTTCAGATCAGCCAATGTTTCGGTCTTCGTCGCGAAAGTTAAGTTGGCCAGATAAGGTTTTAGGTTGCCCTTAATTATCTTAACCAACTCAACTTCCGGGATTCGCTGTCTGAGGCGGAACGTGAGATCGTGGACATCGGCGTAAAATTCGTCAAAGCTCTCTTGGGGCTGCTGCTTACGCTCCATAATCTCACGGATTACCTCGTAATCTGACTCTGCCGATTTAAATTGAGCCAAGATCTCCCTCTTCAACCCGAAATAGTCGAAAGACTCGTCGTCGGCGTGATCCTCCAGCGCCTGCCAATACCACTTGAGAGCTGGCCCTGTCACTAAACAATGAAAATCAGAGAAAAGTTGCTGATAGGAGAGCTGGTATTGGACTCGCATCCGCTCTAACCTAAAGACAAAACTTTCAACTGTCATCCCTTTCGCCGAACCGTCGAATTTGAGGTGCCACTTATCGAGGTCAACTTTCTTCCTACCAGAATAGCCGGGGTTGCCGTTGCCAGTATACGTCTGGTTCGCGTTGCGGTGGTGGTTCGCTGGGGCATCTCTTTCTTGTCCTGGTGTGGACGTATTTGGTGGGGGAGCTGATGCAACAGGTACGCGCATGGATGTCTCCACATGAGCGACGCGATTGCTAAGGGTGGATATATCCTCCCTTACCTTTCGCACTTCGCCCATGTGGTGATTCATTTCAGCGTTCTGCTGCATCATCACCTCCATCATACGTCCTAGATGGTCGATGCGCTCGTCCACAGTTGCCGGCCGTCTGTTACCGCCATTAGTTCCTCCATTTGCTGCTGCCGCTCCGTCGCCTCCAATTGCTCCTTCCTCGTGATCAGACATCTCCAACACCTGATCCAACTTCCGCGAGAAACTAAGGGACTGGTCTGCCGCGTTTACAATAACCCTATCCGTAATCGTATACTCCTGTCTGTGGCTGTTCGGGACCTCAGGATGACCAAAAACCCTAGCAGTGCAGAGATTAAAAAGGTCTATCGGGACGAAATCGGCCGGTAATTCGATGCCTGTGTCGATTTGGTTAAATAAGGACCCTACCACCTCGTTCCTTAGATCCCTAGCTATGCTGCGCGTTATCCGTCGGTTACTCGCTAAAGGTCCTAAACCCCTCTTCTGAATTGCCCCTTGGTTCGCAGACTGGTCCATAAACTCAAGGGACTGGTATAACAAGGGGAGTCCGAAACCTGACCGCCAACAAAGAACCAAAAATTGCTGACCTCGGAATTGGAAATCAATGACTTAAAACCACAAAACCGGACAAGCCCTTTTTCCCAAACCAAAAAGGAGGAAATGTAAATTCAGATTTGGGTATTTCCTTGTGGGTTTATTTTTCAATTCAAAAAAAAATTTTTAAATAAACTGTATAAACAAGGGTAAAAGCAATTAAAATATAAAAATATATAAAAGGAAAATATGTGTATATATATAAAACAAACGTGTATATATATAAATAATAAATGGGTGTAAAAGATAATAAATGTACAATTCAAAAAAATGCAAATTTCTTTAAAGATATAAATGTGTTTGGTGTTTATATACCAACTATCTGCACAAATTGAGAAATGTGTAAGTGCGTGTATGTATATGAGTGTGGTATAAGGCTATATGCTTTCAATAGGCAGTAATTCAAAATATATGGCCTAGATAAAAAAAAAAAAAATCCTCTTGCGTGTATGTATATGTATTTAAAAGTATCGTAATATCTAATCAAAATCTCACAAACTTCAACACAAAAAGGGTTTATGAATTCTACTAAATGGCTAATTGGGATATCTAGATATAAAAGGTGTGTAATTCGAAAATTCAGAAAAAATTTCAAAAAAACAAATTTAAATGGTATAACTAGTATATGGGTGTGGAATTCAAAAAAAATCTTTGGGAGTGTATGTTTGGTAACTATGTACTTATAAAAATTTTGTTCGTAAGTGTACAACACGTTTCTAATGAGGGTGAGGAGAAAGTGTGTTAAACTAAAGAAAATTCACTTTTACTAGTTGATGGTATCAAAATACAACAAAAATGAAAAGATAAAAAAAATTCAAAAAAAAAAATTTAAATAAAAATAACATAAAAGTACAAAAATAAAATAAAAATGGTAATATACTCCTTGGCGGACTCCAAAGTATCCTAAGAAAAATTTTCAAACAGTTGGATTTAAAAACGATGGAAGAAGTATAAAATATCAAAAAAAAACTTTTTTTTTTTTTCTGAGTTTTCTAATAAGATAGAAAAACTTTAGGAGAAAGTCCTTATACAAAAATCTCCAAATGGTGGTTAAAAATTATGGGTAAGTTTAGAAATATCGAAACGACTAATGATATTAAATTAGATTTCCAAATGACAATTGTGTGTGACAAAGTGGAGGTACTGTTGGTGCATTTGGTGTTGTCCTCGCCCGATGGACTCTGTGGGTAGCTGAGTAAGATATGAAGTAATTCCGTCCAAGGTCGAAGTCAGCTAATCCCCTCTTAATTATGAAATGTGGCACGACAACGTCTTAAGAACTAGCTCAAGACGTGGTTGCCACAATTCCCCCTTTACCCAGTTAATCTACTCTACCCCCTGCAAGCGAACAAAAACCTCACATGCGTACGGTGCTGGACTATACGCATGGCAGCTAATGTTGCATGCAACAAAAACAAAAACAAAGATGGTCGTCTTAAAGTACTGCCGATGACTTCTGATACCACTTTTCAAAAACGTTGGAGTTCTTGAAAGGAACTCAGAAATCATCGCCAGCACTCCCCCCCACTGTCTTGTCACTTAGGCACATATCGCTCGTTGCTTGCAACAAGCGATGTTGCCTTCGTGACCCTAACTCTGTCCGTGAGAAGGAAAAATTATGAAAGTGAAAGAAGAAAAGGAACTGAAAATAGTATAAAGGACAGGAAAAGAAAGCAAAAAAAATTAATACTAGAAAGTACAAAAAAAAAAAATAGAAATTAAGGAAAATATGGGAAATTTGAAATTTAACTAGTGGGCTATACCGTTGGGCGCCATTGTTACGTAACTGCCTGGTGCGGGAGAGGAGGAGTGGCGAGTCGGCATGGTTGTAGCCCGGCTGAGGCTCGTCGGCATTGGGGCGCAGTTCTTGCCACTTCTCCTTCCCAACAGTTGCGAAGCAAAATTAGGGTTCATGCCTGAGAAAGATATCAAACAAAAGAAAAAGGACAAAAGCGGGAGAAAACCTGTCCGAGTCAGGTGGAGCCTTCCCACCCCTCCTGTTCACGAGATGTGAACAGCCTTTGGACTCTACTATGGCTCCGCTTCCCGAGTAGAGTCCCCTTAAACCTGACTAAAGTCCGTCTTTTAGTACTTACGTTTATCCCATCTTTTCTCAACTACCCCAACTTACCATCAGTTGCCACAAGGGCAACACCTGCACCAACAACTGTATTTCTTTAGCCAGACATATTATGAGCTAATCCGCACAAAAAAACTCAACCCATGAACTTCAAAGAAAGTTTTCTCCAACTTTTTCGAAGCAAAATGATTAACAATTTTTATTCCTACACTTAATTCAAAAATATTGCAAAACGCCTTACACTAGTTAAAAATTCAAAATAATTACACTTACTTATTTTCTAACTATAATAACTAAATTAAGTCTAAATTTTCCTTGAAATAAAATTCGAACAAAAATTTCCAAAATTTACACCAGCCTAATGCCTCATTAACTTTATGCACAAACACCTCTATAAATATATGCAAATATGTATGAAAAAACTATGAAAGGAAAAAATGCAAGTACCAAAGATAATATGTATATATGTATGTATGTGCATTCAATCTCCCACTAAATTGAAAGACAAAATCATAAGTAAAAAAAAATATGTATGTATGTATGTGTAAAAAATCAACTCTAAACTTTAAACAAAAAAACCGATCTCAATAGTACGGGGAATTCATAAAAATGTATAAGAGTGCGTTTCTCACAAAAAAACCTCAATGCATATATACGTATGTACAGTGTGTGAGTGTTTAATGTTGTTTTTTTTTTTTTTTGTAACAAAATAACTCACCTTACTCAGCAGCCAGAATTTGGTACCAAAATCGACGAGCTGAAAAAAAGGTAAAAGAAAAAAACAAACAACATAGGCTATTCAAACGACAGTGGTTCTGTTATAGGGCTTTGACCGCTTGACCGTGGTCAAGGCTAATTTCTAAGAACTATTGTCTTTGAAGTTTTAGTTTTACAACGTGGTTCGGTGCATATGCATTGATTTGTGCTTATGCAAAAAAAAAATTTTTTCGTAACCGAAAATAATCTCCTCGCGTCGAATAAAAAAACTATTTTTTTGTCAAGAAGACAAAAATCAAAAAAATTGCAAATCGAGGAGTCGGGTAAAAAAGTAAGAAATTGTGAAAGTGAAGTGAAAGTGTAGTGAAAGTGTAGTGAAAGTGTATTGAGAAAAAGTCTGATAAAAAAGGAACACAACTGCAAACGAAATTATAAATCAAAAGGAAGGAAAAAAAGCAAAAGATAGAAAATAAAAAAAGATAAAAAAAATTTAATTGAAAGTGAAATAAAAAAGCCTAATCAAAACAATGAGAAAATTTGAATAGCCTAAATTGGCAATAAAGATTGAAAAAAAAACAAGCGCAAAAAAATCAAAGATAAAAAAAATTTAAAAGTGAAAAGTGAAAGTCAAAAAAAAATCGAATCGAAAGAAAAGCACTTAATGACGAAAGTTATAAGTTGTAAATACAAAATGGAAAAATAATGAATAAAAAAAATATAAAAAAAGCGTTTATAAAAAATTTTTAAAATGTGTAGAACAAAACGAAAGTTCAATTTTGCAAGCGTGAGTATGTAGGAAGAAATTTATATCTAAGTGTGTAAAAAAACTAAGGTAAGAAAAATTCAGTAGCTCTCAACAAAACTTAAATTAATCAAATCAATAAACTTATTATAATAAATAATTAAAATTAGAAACTCATTAAATTCAAAAAAAATTTTCAAGAAAATAAAAACTTAAAATTTCCAAAAAAATATGTTGGGTGGTGCACCCTAATAAATTTTAATAAACGTGTGTGTGATGATGGTGGTGTACAAATTAAAAGATCGTTGATGGGCTGCTCTTCTCGCTCTTCTGTGTGATTGTGTTAGTGTTGTGTTTTGTGCTGCCTTGTATATGCGTAGTGTAGATAAAAGGTAGATGACTAAATGTTGATGAGGCTGAGTTGATGTGAAATGTTGCCGTCGTCGTTGGTTGCGCCACTTAGTGTTTCCCAACACTTTGATTGTTGCTGTGGCAGATAAAGATGTTGCTGCTGCTGATGTTATGTCGTGTCGTAAAGAAATGTTGTGTTCTACCCTCTTTCGTAGTGTTTGATCCAAATGTTCGGTGTTGGTATGATGTCGGGTTTCTTGTGTTTCATGTGTGCGTGTGTGTGAATGCAATTATTGGAACAGATTTCTGAGCCTGGTTTTGGCCCCAAAATGTTGCCTTTTGGCCTAGTAAAATTCTTCTGGAGTGTGAATTGATGTGTGTATGTGTGATGTGGATGTTTGTTGTTGTCTTCGGTAATTTTAGCGCCCAAAAACTTTATATAATTCCTGTGTAGTTTTGTTGATGTGATTCTGTGTAGATTCGTATGTGTGTATTTGTGGCAAAAAAATGTCGCGGCCTTCGGTCGGCTTCGTGAGCGGTGACTGATGGATTCTTGTGGTGGATTTTTCACGCCTTGGGTGGCGGCTCTCCTGGCGCTGGCTAGTTTCCTCGAGAGGATTCACTATATGTATTTCTCTTTTTCGACCGCTTCTACTTTGACGTGAAACCGCACTTTGTACAAAATATACTTTTTTTTTTTCACACGCGCACCCACACCTTAAGGTGATTATAACGCACTTTAAAATTAAACTTTTGTTTTTGGAAACACTTTGGCACTGGTTAAGACCGCGACTTTTACAAATTTTCCGTCGATCAGCGGAATCCCCTTTTATACACATTAATCCTTGCGGCATTTCCGAAGCCGTAAGGCTCGAATCGCCTGCCTGCCTATGGTCAAACCAATCCACGATCGACCCTTAAGCGGCAAGTATATGCGCTTATGTATAAGCAACAATTTAACCCACTCACACTAATAAGCACCCGCTATGCTAATATCGTAAAAACGAATAAGGGTGTTCGGTTAGCGGTTACCCATACATCTGTTCATATACCCGCTTGTGCGTAGTCAGAGAAATCTTCAAAGGCTGTCGTTACAATTTCGCTATAATAATATAATTTGGTACATACATCAACTTTCATATTCTTTACATAATTTTTTCAAAATTTTGGAAAGTGGGCGTGGCACCGCCCACTTATGAGTCAAGCAATTTTTAAATTCGACTGCTAACAACTTCAGAACGGTGTGAGATAGATTTACGAAACTAGGTACCAGGCATGTTATGTTTATGTAGAGTACTACCACAGAAAATAAGAAAAATCGGTGAACGATCACGCCCACTTTATGTGCACAGCTGGGTATGTAATGTTCGGTTTCACCCGAACTTAGACTTCCTTACTTGTTATAAATGAAAAGATGCATTACAAGCGACACATTAAATTGTACGTAACATTTTATGAATACATATCTGTAATTACTTTCCTTGTGGAATAACAAGGCCATTAACGCGACGTGAGGCTCTACAGCGGAGAGAAGGTCCTATTTTTGAATGTTTGAATGGCGAGCTCGTCACGTCGACCAGCCCCTGGATTCCCTAACTGTGAGTTTTGAAATGTACACTTTTTTCCCATATATTTCAAATGGTAAAAAAGTGAACATTTCAAAACTCACTGAGGATAGGTCCAGATGGGCGTACAACCAAGATGAGTGCACACAAAAAATAACATAAAAAAAACCAAAACAAAAAAGGCAACGGCGTCGTAGGTTCTCCAGACGATTTCTGGAATGCCTCACAGCAGCAGAGAAAGCGATGGAGATGCGCGAAAAAGAACAGCGGCCACAGCAGAGGTTTATTATTTAATTTAAATGCTTATGTTTTCGATTGTTTATATTTTAAGGCTTTGTAGCTTTTTTTTTTTGAAGTTTGAATTTTTTTACAAAGCCTGCTTCTTTTCAAGCTACAAATAAAAATTGAGCGACACATTACTCCCTTCCTTGCTTTCGGTACGATCTTTTCTTATAACAAAATTCGTACATCTTTTCATGCACGAAAAACAGTTTTTTTTTTAAAACTACAAATCAAAGATTGAGCGACACATTACTCCCTTCCTTGCTTTTGGTACGATCTTTTCTTATAACAAAATTCGTACATCTTTTCATGCACGAAAAACAGTT
The DNA here is from genome assembly GCA_964058755.1 of Campiglossa producta. Taxonomy (NCBI): domain Eukaryota; kingdom Metazoa; phylum Arthropoda; class Insecta; order Diptera; family Tephritidae; genus Campiglossa; species Campiglossa producta. The sequence continues at coordinate 61,665 of CAXKVI010000152.1, forward strand.
TTTTTTAAAACTACAAATCAAAAATTGAGCGACTCATTACTCCCTTCCTTGCTTTTGGTGTGATCTTTTCTTATAACAAAATTCATACATCTTTTCATGCATGGAAAAAGGTAATGCATTGCCTACTTTCCCACTGGGAAGGTTGCAACCTATATTTAATTTTTTATATTAAAAATTTTTATTAGCAAATACTTTAGCGAAAACCAATAAACCGGTTTCTTTAAATTGAAAACATAAAGTCAGGTAGCTAATTTAATTTCATTTATTTAATTTAATTTAATTTCATTTCATTTCATTTTATTTTATTTTATTTTATTTTATTTTATTTTATTTTTTTTATTTATTTTGTTTTATTTTATTTTATTTTATTTTATTTTATTTTATTTTATTTTATTTTATTTTATTTTATTTTATTTTATTTTATTTTATTTTATTTTATTTCATTTTATTTTATTTTATTTTATTTTATTTTATTTTATTTTATTTTATTTTATTTTATTTTATTTTATTTTATTTTATTTTATTTTATTTTATTTTATTTTATTTTATTTTATTTTATTTTCTTTAATTTTTTTTATATTTTATTTTATTTTATTTTATTTTATTTTATTTTATTTTATTTTATTTTATTTTATTTTATTTTATTTTATTTTATTTTATTTTATTTTATTTTATTTTATTTTATTTTATTTTATTTTATTTTATTTTATTTTATTTTATTTTATTTTATTTTATTTTATTTTATTTTATTTTATTTTATTTTATTTTATTTTATTTTATTTTATTTTATTTTATTTTATTTTATTTTATTTTATTTTATTTTATTTTATTTTATTTTATTTTATTTTATTTTATTTTATTTTATTTTATTTTATTTTATTTTATTTTATTTTATTTTATTGTATTTTATTTTATTTTATTATATTTTATTTTCTTTTCTTTTATTTTGTTTTATTTTATTTTATTTTATTTTATTTTATTTTATTTTATTTTATTTTATTTTATTTTATTTCTGAACATTCAGAGGGAACTAGCGAAATAAAGCCCAAGTTTATATGTGGCAGGTGTGCTTATTTGCTATGTATGATGGTACACCTGCACACGGCTGCACTTGGTCGACTCTTCGTTGTCCACCTAAAGTATTTGAACAATTTAAGTTTTCTCTTACGTGTGTGCCAGCAACAATAAACTGTAATACTATCAGTTTTGTTATAAATTATACACAAACTTGTGCTTGAGCTGTGTGCCACTTTGATTTCTCACACAAGTACTTCTGGTAAAAGGGTAAGAAATCCATATACATATGTATATACTTACTTGAGTAGCTTGGGATATGTACAAAAATGTTACGTATACGCATTAGCGTTCTTCCACCATTCAACAAAATAGCCCGAAACGAATGTTGTAAAGTAAAAGGGATGTGATTTTGTTACATACTTCAAAAAAAGAAGGCGCACAAAATCAACCTTTCAACTTCATGTGAAGCTTATGTCAATGTCTTTACGACATTTATCCGCAAATCCCCAATTGATTTGAAGATAAAGTAACTTTGAATACAACTCTTGCCAAATTTCAAAATGGGCGCGAGCAAAGGAAAGCAATCAGTTGTCCTTTCGATGGTAATAGCTGCTAAGCCCACTTTTCACCCAAAACGAATTTTTTATGTCGCTGGAAATTTGAGAGATTTCGGATGATGTGTTCAGTGTTCTGTAGTGCGTTTCTTTAACGCTCACTTATAATTTTGTCGAAATATTTTCAAAAGCGTAACCCCCAACTCGGTAGTTATATAGCCGAAGATATCACACACTGATTTTGGTCGCGATTGGAAACAATAAAGGCGTGTCACACGAGGGCCCTATCGAGACTCAAAAAATTAAAACGATTTTTCTTTTTGTCTATCACTCAAAATTGATAGCACTATGGTCGGAGATATTGGAGTGTAATGGGGTGTGGTTGCTGTGCGACCTTGCCCAATCCTGACTCTTGCGTCCTCGTTCGTACACTCTGGGCAACGTCAGTTATCTAGGCTCGCGGCAGAAAGAGAGGGAGCCCCGGTGGGGCCACTCTGACATACTTCGTTTAAGGGCTCACCGAGGTATTTTGCGCAGCGTCTGTTCACCATGAGGTGCGGCTGCAAGCGGGTGTCTGTCTTTGGCTATATAAATGTGTAAATATTTTCCAAAAACCCCGAAACGGGTTGTGCGCTGGGTTTGGGACCCGCCACGTAAAAAACTTAATTCCAATGGAAAATAATGTACCAACGCCTCGGATGAGAACCCCTTTGATGTTGACGACCCGGCAAAACGAATAAGGCATAATGATTTGGATATTAGGGCATGTACCGGGAATGTCCGGACCCTTTCAATGCCCGACTGGTTGATGATGCAAAGGCCGACAGCACCGCCCTGCAGGAAATGCGATGGACGGGGCAAGGAAAGACGACCATCGGTCCTTGTGACGTACACTATAGTGGCCAGGCACGCGGCAAAGCGCGTGGTGTAGGATTCGTGGTGGGAAAGAGACTTCGCCGCCAAGTATTAACGTTCACCCCTGTGGACGAGCGTTTCGCTGCGATCCGCATCAAGGCGAGGTTTTTCAACATAACATTTATCTGCGCCTATGCCCCGACTGAGGAGACGGACGACGCAGAGAAGGACTCCTTCTACGATAAACTTGAACAAACCTATGATCGCTGCCCCCTGCATGATATCAAAATCGTGCTCGGCGACTTTAATGCCAAGGTGGGCAAGGAAGGAGTCTTTGGTCCTACAGTTGGAAAAATCAGTATCCACGATATAACATCCCCCAACGGCACTAGGTTGATTGACTTCGCCGCTGCTCGCAATATGGTCATCAGTAGTACCAGGTTCCAGCATAAGCGAATACACCAAGCCACATGGCTGTCCCCTGATCAAAGAACTAGAAACCAGATTGATCATGCCATGATCGACGGCAGACACAGCTCCACCGTTCTGGACGTGCGTACACTACGTGGTCCCAATATCGACTCGGACCATTATCTTGTTGCAGCCAAGATACGCACACTCCTCTGTGCAGCGAAGAAAGTGCGCACAATAACGGAAGGAAAGATTGACGTCGAGAAGCTGCGCACGTTACAGACAGCTGATAATTTCTCCGCTCGACTCTCACACCTGCTATCGGAGAGCAATCCTCGACCTAACGATGTTACCGAGCAATGGAAGCATATCTCCAACTCATTACGTACCGCCGCTGAGGTCACTATAGGGTTTCAGCGAGCCCGCAAGAATAACTGGTACGATGAGGAATGTAGCACTGCCTCGGACAAAAAGGACGTTGCATACAGGGAGACGTTGCGAATGGGCGCAACCCGCAGTGTATGGCAACACTATAGTGAGGCGCGGAAGGAAGAGAGTCACCTTTTCAGAAAAAAGAAACGAGAAGCCGAAAGGCGTGAGTATAAGGAGCTTGAGATGCTGGCTGACAGGAATGATGCTCGAAAATTCTATGAAAAGATCCGGCGCATGACGGAAGATTTAAAGACCGGGGCAAGTTCCTGTAAGGACAATAATGGCGACCTGGTAACCGACGTACAGAATGTACTTAAATTATGGAGGGAACACTTCTACTCACTGCTAAATTGCGAGGTAGACGTCGAACCCGATACCCCAATCCCTGACGATGGAAAAGTCGTCCCATCAACTGACTATGAAGAAGTGAGGATAGCTATATCCCGGCTCAAAAACAAAAAAATCGCCTGGGACAGACGGACTACCGTCCGGGCTGTTCAAACACGGAGGCGAAGAGCTGGTAAAAAGCATGCATCAGCTCTTATGCAAATTATGGTCAAATGAGTGCATGCCTCCAGATTGGAATTTAAGTGTGCTCTGCCCAATCCACAAGAAAGGCGATCCCGCTAACCCCACCAACTACCGCGGAATCAGCCTTCTTAATATCGTATATAAGGTTCTTTCTAGCGTATTGTGTGAAAGACTGAAGCCCATCGTAGACAAACTGATTGGTGACAGTGTGACTTTAGACCTGGTAAGTCTACCATCGACCAGATTTTCACGATACGCTAAATCCTGGAGAAGACCCATGATAAAAGAATCGACACTCACCATCTCTTTGTCGATTTTAAAGCCGCTCTAGACAGCGCAAAAAGCAGTTGCCTGTATGCCGCCATGTCTGAATTTGACTTCTCTGCAAAGCTTATACGGCTTTGCCAAATGACGTTGAGCAAAACCAACAGCTCCGTCAGAATCGGGAAGGACCTCTCTGAGCCATTTGAAACCAAACGAGGTTTCAGACAGGGCGACTCCCTTTCATGCGGTTTCTTTAACCTGATGCTGGAGAAGATAATTCGAGCAGAAGAGCTAAACCGCAATAGCACAATCTTTTACAAGAGCGTGCAATTGCTGGCGTATGCCGTTGATATTGATATCATTGGCCTTAACAACCGCGCCGTCAGCGCTGCTTTCTCTGGATTGGATAAGGAAGCAAAAAAAGTGGGTCTTGCGGTGAACGAGGACAAGACGAAGTATCTGCTGTCATCAAAGAAAGAATCGGCACACCTGCGCCTTGGCAGCCAAGTCACCGTTGATAGCTACAAGTTTGAAACGGTGAGAAACTTCATCTCCAGCATTAACACCGAAAATAATATCATTCTAGAAATCCAACGGAGAATCACCCTTGCCAACAAGTGTTACTTTGGACTAAGTAGGCAATTGAGAAGTAAAGTCATCTCTCGACAAAGAAAGATCACGCTTTATAAGTCTCGCATCATATCAGTCCTGATGTACGGCTCGGAATCATGGACAGTGTCAAGAGAAGATGAGATGGCCCTTGGAGTATTTGAGAGAAAAGTTCTCCGGAAGATTTATGGTCCTACCCGTGATGCCAACGACGAGTATCGAAGGAAATTTAACGATGAGCTGTACGAGCTTTACGCAGAGCTGACCATAGTTCAGCGGATTAAAGCCCAACGGCTCCGCTGGCTGGGTCATGTTATGCGAATGGACAAAGAAGCACCAGCACAGAAAGTTTTCCTATCGACGCCCGAATTCGGCAGCAGAGGAAAGGGGAGACCTCGACTGAGATGAAAAAAAAAACAGGTGGAGGGTGAATTCTCTTGGGGTTTCCAATTGGCTTCAGTTATCGCTCAAGGCGTGCCTTGATACGAAACGGCCAAAATCGCCTAGGCGGTTAAGCGTCATTATGACGCAAGCCAAGATTAGATTAGATGGTTCCGATTGGAGACACCCAAGGCTTGTCTCAGAGGGGTTAAAGTTCCCACTACCCCCTGCCACAAGTCTCAGGTGTTTTCAATCGGAACCAAATTTTCTATTTGGTATCTCCGACAATAGTGCTATCGATTTTGAGTATTAGATAAAATAATAATTTTTATTTTTTGAGTCTCCATGGAATAGTCTGAACTTTAACCCCTCTGCGACGAGCCTCAGGCGCTTCCAAATTTATTTTTTATTTTTTGAATCTCCATAGAGAAATCGGAATTTTGAACCCCATTTGACACGCCTAAACCATCACCAATCAGGATAAAAATGTATGTGCGGTATAGATGACCGTGGTGCAACCTATCTCGGGGGTGACACTGGAAAAACATGTACACCTGCCGTTTTCATGCGAATTTCGTATAAAATTCCTCATTTAAGTCGAATTTATAATTTAAATTTTTTTCGTGAGAACGGCTGTAAGGTATTTCATTCGAATTCCTAAAAATAAAATTGAAATCGTGTGGAATCTTATTTCACTTTTCCCTTTTTCATTTACTGTCATTTCCGCTTCTTCTGGGAACAAGTTTTTTATTTTGTAATACTTCCAGTATTTCGAGCTAACCTTTCATGTCTCGGTTTTTTTTTTTTTTTTTGGCAAAAGATTCTCAGCCAACCACTTGATGTAGGATCTTGTGGGGATATCTAAGAACAAGTCAATACAGCAACGCACAGTGGGTTACCTAGAAGAACGTACTGGTACAAAATTAAAATAAAAAATATTTTTAATTTAAAATGTTTTTAAAATGAACTAAAACTGCAAACTAATTTCTCCTCTGCCTACATAGATTCTTCACCACGTAGAGCTTACTTGGAATTTGAAATGTATGAAGTAAATTTAGTTCACGCGTTTAAGAAAAAAAAACGCCCAACACCCTTGACAAAAAAACTTATAATATTCAGGGAAAATGTTTGGCGAGCTCTAACTTGCACTTTGTTAAAGTTAAACTGAATGGGCTACAAAATTGCATACTCAAAAATTATTTGAAAATTCCTCAAAAAAAAATTGAAAATTTTGATGAAAGTTTGACCAATTATTCTGAACTTTGTGTAAACTTTGAAAATATTATTAATGTGGTTTCTATTATAAAATTACATATTTTTTAAAGAAAAAAAGAAAAATTACTAAGCACAACTCAATAAGTATACATACATATACTACGAATAAATCCATCTTTAGTTTTGTCCCTATAATTTTTTCCACGGTATGTAAATAGTTACATATGTATGTTTAACAAACATTTCTTTTTATTATTATTAAAGGTGTTTGACTTAATTTGCAACTTTTTTGAGTGTTCAGAACGAAAAAAAAATTTTTTGTTTGAAAAAATGTATATAAAATATAATTATTTTAAAAATTAGATCGCAAAGGGTGACAAAGAATGCAATATCTTTGAATGGTACGAATGGTGACTGTATTGAAGGTGACTGTTTACGCGTTATTTGTCATATTTTGAAACTTTTTTGAGCGTGCAGAACGAAAAAAATATATATTTAAAGTATAATTGTTTAAACAATAAGATCGCATAAAATTACTTATATTTAATATAGTAAAAACAATTATCTGTAAGTAAAAAATGCACTGATGTATCTGCAGTAGTTTATGAGAAAATATTTTTTCAATATTATCATAATCAGAAATTATCCAAAATTATCAAAAGTTCAACCTGCAATAACATTAACACAAACAGGAATTTTGAAGAAATATTTTTGGCACAGGGTTGGAGTCTTGTCCACTATCCAATGAGCTAATAAGTTTCAAAATCGGTGGGGTTTTAAAAAAGAAATAATTTTGTGCACACTTCGATAACCGGTTCGGTAGGAAAGCGGGTCGGAACCCTAAACAAAATTTTTTTATATTCAGCAGACAATTATCATTAAGGGACAACCATTTTATTTGGTATTTATCTATCAGGAACCTTGAAAATGTTAAATGTTCAACTGTACAGCGTGAGCACTGTTCCATAAAAACATATAAAACAAAAAATTAAAAAAAATAATAATATCTTAATTACCCTATGAAATTAACGTAAACAGTAACGAGGTACCCTAAAATATGTATATTCTTCATTGTTAACGGCAGGAAGTAACATTTGAATATATTGAATTACTGAAACCAGGTTCGTCAACTGTCTTTTTTCGGAACTGGCTGGAATTGAACCAACCAGACTGCAGTCGCATTGCCTCATCTCTGCTTATTCAGCCAAATGCCCTATATAAAATATTGAATCCGTTCCTGCTAATTGGCGTTTCCTCTTTCACCTCATAGTTTTCTTGTACATTATCTTTAGGAGAAAGTTGGTGGTATGAAGAACGAAACACGCTTAAGTAAGGCTAACTTCGCTCAAGTATTTCCAGTGTGAAGTAGCTAGACACGATAAAAATAAAAATTGTACACCTGAACCAAATTTTCGATAAAAGGCTTCTTCTCCACTATGGATTTTCAGCTCAACAAAACCTGACTGAAAAATTCATCGTATATAAATTTTATTTTCCTCTTTTTGCTTTTGAGCATTTACGCACTAGTTATAATATTTATTTCGAATTCAAATCAACAAATAGATATTATTTTCATTAAATTATTTTATTTTATTCCAGCACAAACAAACACAAATTTGTATACATACAAACTCTGTTGCTATGCAAACCAAATATCTGAACGACGGCAAAGAGGTCATAAAAAGGTGTTGAACGAAAATCGTTTCAGTTTGTTAAATAAATATTTTCGCGCTATTTTGCAGTGATTTTTTTATAACTGGCTAAACCTGCACATAAATCTCTGCTCAGCTACACAGTCGCTATTAGTTAGATTCAAAAAGTTAAGCTACGATCCCATATCAGACTGACGAGCGATGATTGTGTGCGATAGGACAAAGGGTGCCGCTGAGGCATATACAAATATGTCAACAAAGCAATACAAACAGCAAACAAATAAGCAAAGCAACATAAAAAGTCTAAAGACAATAAAAAGTTTACAGCAAGCAGCAAAGTCAGCATTTTGTGTAATCGAAACAATGGCGAATGGCTTGGTTTTTGTTTAGGCAGCATTTTCATTGACTCAGGGGGTTCGCGATCTATATCGATAGACTGCTTTTGTTTCTTTTTAAACCTTTTGAGTCGAAAGAAATTGCCTTTTAGGTTCATTTAGTACATTAAGCGGTTGGTGATTTGGGTATAATACGAAATAGTCATTTCACAGTGCTCACAATGTAATTGACATTGACAAAGAAGAAGAGAAAAACATTTACCTAAGGAAATCACATATTAATCTGGACATCTCCTCCAAAGCAAAAGCTTGCCGGTAACCAGCTGCAACTGTTCCGGGTAATTGCTGGCTTTGTCTTTTTGTTGGTTTCAAATAAAATTAGATAATAAAAACTTGATACACTGATAAAAATAATTGTCCTAAATTTGAGGAAACGTACTACTTAGCTTAAAAAAAATATTTTTCCTATTTTTAAGGAAAAAACGCTATTTTTAAGCACAAATCTACTTAATTTCAAAACACATTTCTACTTGCCAAGAGTAAATCAATGTACTCATTTCAATATTAAAGACATTTTTACTAGTTTCAATCAATTTACAAGTTTATTAAGTATAAAACTGTCCTTAAGTTCAAAATAAGTAAATATTTCCTTATGCTGAAGACATTTTTTCCAGTGATATCAAGGCAGTGTTTAACTTAATTTAGGACCATATTTACTTATTTTCGCTGTCGCCGCCAAAAACGTTCTGCCCGCGTAATTTTCAAGGAATTTTATTACATATTGAGTATAAAACTATCCTAAAAATTCAAAATATGTCAATATTTCCTTATGTGGGGAGACAACGTGAGTAAGGGTGGTATAATTGCATTAACAGAACAAAGCTGTAATTAGACGCTGTCAAGCGTAAGTATTCAATAGCTTCATGGTAGACATCTGAGTTTACCATTCGAAAAATTGTGAGTTCGATTCTAGTTGAATGCAGTATGACAACTGTGTAAAATAATTTTTTTTAAGTTAAAGTTTACTTAACTACCATTTAAGTACAAGTCCTACTTAAAAGTAAATTTAAGTATAACAACTTCTTTCTTTTAAGGCAGTGCGGCCTTGGTGCGGAGGTTTCCTAACTTTTAGGAAATCATTTTTTTTTTTATTGCGATTCTAAAATCACCTAAATTGACATAATTCGGTAACGGAAATGGGTAAAATGATATTATTTTATAGGTGAGTCGCCCTGGTCATTATATATCGATTTTTTGAAAAATTTTCTAAATTGGGCGTGGTCCCGCCTACTTTTAAGGGAGGCATTTTTGAAAAATCGACTGGTCGTAACTCTTAAACTGATTAGGGTAGAATGATAAAATTTAGCACAAAGATTACTAGTATCGTTGGGAGTATACCTGATGAAATGGAAAAAATCGCTCTCCAAACACGCCCACTTTCGATATCGAAAGCTTCGAAAGTCACCTGAATTGATATAATTCGGTAACGGAAATGGCTAAAATGATATAGTTTGGTAGAATGAAGCCCCTAGTCATTCTATTATGATTTTTTTTTATAAATTTTAAAAAGTAGGCGTGGCATCGCCCACTTTTCAGGGAGGCATATTTGAAAATTTCACCCGTCATAACTTTTAAACTGATTACGGTAGAACGAGATTACTGGCCTAGGTGTGCCTTTGCGGCAGCCACTTCTACCTACCTACCTACGGTAGAACGATGAAATTGGTACAAGGTATACTAGCATAATAGGGAGCATACCTGATGGAATTGGACGAAATCGCTTCCCGACCACGCCCACTTTCGATATGGAAAATTTCGAAAATCACATAAATTGATATAATTCGGTAACGGAAATGGCTAAAATGATATAGTTTGGTAGGATGAACCCCCCAATCATTCTATTATGATTTTTTGATAAATGGTTAGATGTGGGCGTGGCAACGCCCACCTTTAAGAGAGGCAATTTGGAATATTCCACTGGTCAAAACTTTTAAACTGATTACTTCAGACTCATGAAATTTGGCACAACATATACTAGCAATATAGGTGAAGAAATTGGACGAGATCGCTTCCCGACCGCGCCCACTTTCGATATGAAAAATTTCGAAAATCACATAAATTGACATAACTCGGTAAGGTAAATACCTAAGATAGTAAAAACTTTAGGTAAATCCTCCTAGGGCCTATATCATTGTTATCCCGTTCTGAAAATTGCCGCTGGGTATTTAATGTTCGGTTCACCCTAACTTAGACTTCCTTACTTGTTAGTGTTGTTTTTTTTTTTTTAGGAGAGCAGAAAACTGCTTCATTGCTATCATGGGGCACATTTAAATTTTTTCTGTAAAATCGTATACAAATTACGCTTCCATGATGTTTGACATTAGTTTTAATTTTTTTCTACCGGTTTCGCCATAGTCTATTGTACATACATACGATTATTCTACTTACTGCTTACTCGAATGAAATCAAAAATAAGTATGTACTCACAACCTTTATATTTTTCAGTCTAAGTTATTTCTTTCGTATTTCTAAAAATATAATTAAAAATGTGTGGCATCTTATCTCACTCTTCCCTTTCTTACTTACTGACGATTCCGCTTCTTCTGGGAACCAGTGTTTTATAAACTTCAGCACATCACTTACAGCAAAATCACTGATGCCTAAGTTAAGAAAAGCTCGACTTAACCTGTTATTTTTTTGCGAGAATAAGATTTTCAGCTCATTCGGCTTTTTGACGTCACATTTTTTGGAAACAACCACACATTTTTGGGGAGCGACCTATGGAAAGTAATCTACGTCAATAACTTCTGGCGATATTAATAAAAACTCTTAGCAAATGCCAGAGAAAATAAACTCTGTACGATGATTACTTCCTAGAAATTAATTTCCAAGTATATATACAAAAAAAAATATTATATATAAATATCTCAGGTAAACTTTGAGTTCCCAATCTTGAGAATTATCCTCTGTTCGTAGGCATCATTAGAAAATAAGATTAGATTAGGGTGATTAATTTTTTTTCTTTGGGCGTGCAGGGAAAATATTCACACGGCTAAAATAATAAGCCTAAATTTTAAACCCGTCTAAAGTTCAAGAAACTTTTTAAACTTTTTTGTACGTTATTCAAAACCTTTTAATTACCAACAATTAAGTTTAATTTATTTTGGTTTCGATTTAAAATCCACATTAGACTGGGCCAAAAATTCAAAATTTCGTTTTTTTTCAAAAATTATATTGATTTTCTTTTTAAGGTGAAAAAAAATTACTGTAATTTTTTCAGATTTTTAAACTAAAGTCTAGAGGTCTATCATCCCTAGTTTATATTTTACAGACTTTTCCTTATATTTGGTATAAAGAACGACAAACCATTGTTGTAAAACACCATTTACATACCTGATCATATTTTTGAAGGAAATGGAATTCTCTACAAAATTTGAATTGACCCAAATTTTCTCAGACTAGTTGTTTTCTAGTATACTAGCTTCAAAAATTAGCATGTTTTTTCGATTTCCTATTATTTTTTTTTTCAAAAATTGTAAAAAATGCAAATATCCATGTACAAGAAAGATTCTTAAAGGAAATTGAGTTGGCTGCAAAAAGGATAAACAACTTTTTTTTGTAAAGTTACTTTTTCAAAACTTATTTAGTATTAAATTTAAAAAAAATCATATTTCTTTTGTTGGTGTTTTTGATACAATTCTTTTACTAAATTTGGTTTATTGATATTCTGCATGATTATTTATCCGACAAAACTTGTGTGTGCGGTAGTGCAGTCGACTATCATTCAGAACGCCTCGGCTCGACTCCTGCCAACTTACATAATTTTTTTTTCTATTTTTAAAACTTTTCGAATGAAAATTAAAACTTTTCGGCTTAAAATTAAAATTTTCGGTTCAAAATTAAAACCTTTTCTGTCTACAATTTTTGGTTTGTTCACATTTACTTTTGAAAGCTTTTTCAAGATTGAATTTTGTCCTCAACATTTGTGTGCGATGTAGCTGAGTGGTAGAGCAGTCAGGTATGATGCGGAGAGTCTTGGCTCGAATACCTGCCAAAGGAACACAAAAAAGTATGTTTTCTTTAAAAAAATGGTAACACATTTCTGGTTTAAGATTTAAACCCTTTTCATTTCACCAATTTTCTTGTAAACTGGTCTAGCTTAAATATGAAACCAAATTTGTAGCCCAAAAAAGTTTAAAATTTAGGCTCAAATTTGTAGCCGTGCATCTATGTACATGAAAAAAATCTCACCAATTAGACCTTTATTATACCCAGTGTACTAGTACTAGTACAAGGGTATATTAATTTTGTTCACATAACGGTAGTACGTAACGGCACAAAATAATCGAGATAGATATAGAGTCCATATATGTATGAACACGTACACGATAACTTCAGTAAAAATTGAGATATTTGCATGAAATTTTACATACAGGTTACCTTTTGGCCAAGGTAGGTTGCTATTGAAAATGGGCGAAATCGGATGATAACCACGCCCCCTTCTTCGATATCGAAAATTTCACAAAATGACATATCTCGGTAGCTGAAATGGCTAAAATTATATAATTTTATAGGTGAATCCCTCTGGCCATTCTCTTATGATTTTTTCATAAATCTTTTAGAATGGGTGTGGCACCGCCCACTTTTAAGGGAGGCATTTTTGAAAAGTTTACTACCAACCATGCCCACTTTCGATATCGAAAATTTCTAAAATCACCTTAATTGACATAATTCGGTAACGGAAATGGGTAAAATGATATAATTTTGTAGGTGAATCCCCCTGATCATTATATCGTCGGCTAAGAGTGTAAACCTGCCAACGACCAAAAAAATAGTTTTCAGTAGAGGCAAAAAACCAAATTTAACTTGAACTTTCAGGTTATGGTTTGAGAACCATGATTGCCTTGAAATATCAAAAATTAAATCATATTCGCTGGCTATTACCTTGACTTAAACCCAGAAAGTAATACCCTAGAATAGAACAGTAACCGGGCGACAGAAGCTCTATATGTTGGATTTAGCAGCTTTTCTCATCAAATTTTTTTTGATATTTGTATATTTTTTTTGTTGATTTTCTTTCGTTTGCCAACTGCAGAATCGGCCACTGCTTCGAACCGCATCAAAAAGTCGATTTGGCTAAGAACGGGACTTAGAAGGTTTACACTCTTAGCCGACGATATAATGATTTTTTGATAAATTTTCTAAAGTGGTCGTGGCCCCGCCCACTTTTAAGGGAGGCATTTTTGAAAATTCGACTGGTCGTAAATTTTAAATTGACTAGGGTAGAACGATGAAATTTGGCACAAATCATACTAGTATCGTTGGGAGTATACCTGATTAAATTGGAAAAAATCGCTCTCCAACCACGCCCACTTTCGATATCGAAAGCTTCCAAAGTTACCTAAATTGATATAACTCGGTAACGGAAATGGCTAAAATGATATAGTTTGGAAGGATGAACCCTCTAGTTATTCTGTTATGATTTTTTGACATATTTTTAAAAGTAGATGTGGCATCGCCCACTTTTCAGGGAGGCATATTTGAAAATTTCACGGGTCATAACTCTTAAACTGTTTACGGAAGAACGATGAAATTGGTACAAGGTATAAGAGCATAATAGGGAGCATACCTGATGGAATTGGACGAAATCTCTTCCCGACCACGCCCACTTTAGATATGGAAAATTTCGATAATCACATAAATTGACATAATTCGGTAACGGAAATGGCTAAAATGATATAGTTTGGTATGATGAACCCCCCAATGATTCTATTATGTTTTTTTTGATAAACGATTAGATGTGGGCGTGGCAACGCCCACTTTTAAGGGAGGCATTTCGGCATATTCGACTGGTCAAAACTTTTAAACTGATTACTTCAGATTCGTGAAATTTGGCACAACATATACTAGCAATATAGGTGATGAAATTGGACGAGACCACGTCCACTTTCGATATGGAAAATTGCGGAAATCACATAAATTGACATAATTCGGTAACGTAAATAGCTAAGATAGTAAAAATTTTAGGTAAATCCTCCTAGGGCCTATATCATTGTTATCCAGTTCTGAAAATTTCCGCTGGGTATTTAATGTTCGGTTTACCCGAACTTAGAGTTCCTTACTTGTTTTACTTTCAATTTAAAAAAATTTTTTTTTAATTTTTAATCGTTTGGCGAATTTCACTCTGTTCATAATTACCATTGAGTATTTTTGTTTAAGGGCTTATGCAGGGATTTCAATATTTTGCCCGAGTACCAAGAAAAAATGCTTTACGGAAACGAATCACCTTAATGAACATGCATATGAAAACTAATGGCGGCGATATAACAACAGGTTATCATAACCTCTAACGAGATTTTTAGCCGAGCTTCTCTTTCCAACTTGTGGTGTGTTGCTTTTGAGTTTTTCCTACAAGTTGGCGGGACCTACAGTTTTTAGCTGAGAAGCTTCTCATGGCAGAAATACACCCGGATAGTTTGCCAAACTACTGCCGAGGGGCGACCGCGTTTAGAAAAATTTTTTTTCTAAATAATTTTTGATGATACTTTTGTCGGGCATCGAACCGCCACGACTTGGGGTAGAAGGCCGAACACTTAACCGCTACACCACGGCGGCCGCCTAGGAACATCCATATGAGCTTTTATCTAATTTTCCATGGCGCACAAGCACTTGCAAAGAAGTAAAACGGCGGAGTTTCAGAAAAATGGTTTTGTCATATGGGTATTTCCATGGTCGAGAACGCGACAGTCGTACACCTTTCAAGTGCATAGACCAAAAGTAAAAAAAATAAAAAATAAAAATGTGTTGTTATTATTCGATAGCTTTTCATTATGACTATGTGTAGTACAAAAGGTAGGAGCTTTCGATAATTTGTTTCCAATTCATTAGCAATAAACATGGGATCAAGAACGCGACAAAAAATAGAACTTGCTTTCGACTACATATAGAAAAATGCAAGATTCTGCGAAACGAAACAATATATTTTAGAATGATTAATTTAAACTAAAAAGGACTAAAAAGGGCTTCTTTTGATACATTTCTTGTTGATATATTTTTATCTTTTTTTTTTTTTACAAGCTTAAATCTAATTTAGCACGTGACATTTAGAACGCGACATATTTTCCTTCATGTTTCTAACGACGATTACTATAATAATTCCAATTCAAAAAATGAAATTGAAAAGAAAAATAAAAATTCATATAAGAAAATAAGTAAAAATAAATAAGAAATGTTTTTTTATATTTTCTGTAGCACTTCTTGGTTGAACATACTTTTCATATAGTGCTTGAATAATTATACCTTTCATGAACATGAAATGGTATTATAACTTTGGTCCGATGTTTGTAAATATGAGAAGAAGAAGAGATAGACCCATCAATAAGTATACCGAAATGATCAGGATGACGAGATGAGTTGATTTAGCCATGTCCGTCTGTCCGTCTGTCCGTCTGTCCGTCTGTCCGTCTGTCCGTCTGTCTGTCTGTCTGTCTGTCTGTTTGAACGCAAACTAGTCCCTCAGTTTTTGAGATATTTGGCTGAAATTTGGTATGCGGCCACCATTTTCCAATATAGGAATCATTTGTCGGAACCAGTAAGATCGGACCAATATAACATATAGCTCCCATACAACCGATTATTCCGATAAACGGATTTTGGGCTATAACTCCTGTAATTAAACACGTAGGAACGTGAAATTTTGTAAGTATTGCTATTTTTATATGTGAAATATCGATGCTGAAAATCATAGAGATGGGACAAATATTTCACAAAGCTCCCATACAATCGATTATTCCGATAAACGGATTTTGGGCTATAACTCCTGTAATTAAACACGTAGGAACGTGAAATTTTGTAAGTATTGCTATTTTTATATGTGAAATATCGATGTTGAAACTCATAGAGATGGGATAAATATTTCATATAGCTCCCATACAATCGATTATTCCGATAAACGGATTTTGGGCTATAACTCCTGTAATTAAACACGTAGGAACGTGAAATTTTGGACGTATTGCTATTTTTATATGTGAAATATCGATGTTGAAAATCATAGAGATTGGATAAATATTTCACATAGCCCCATACAATCGATTGTTCCGATAAACGGATTATGGTAGATAACCCCTGTAATTATATAGGTAGGAACGTGAAATTTTGGAAGTATCGCTATTTTTATATGCGAAATATCGATGTTGAAAATCATTGAGATGGCATAAATATTTCACATAGCTCCCATACAATCGATTATTCCGATAAGCGGATTTTGGGCTATAAGTCCTGTAATTAAACACATAGGAACGCGAAATTTTGGAAGCATCGCTATTTTTATATGTAAAATATCGATGTTGAAAATCATTGAAATGGAATAAATATTTCACATAGCCCCCATACAATCGATTGTTCCGATAAACGGATTTTGGTAGATAACTCCTGTAATTATATCGGTAGGAACGTGAAATTTCGTAAATGTTGCTATTTTAGAATGTGGAATGTCGATGTTAAAAATCAATGAGATTGGACCGTATGAGCTAAAGTTTCGGTATGAGCTAAAGTTAAATTCACACAGGCTGTACTGGGGATCAAACAGTGAAAATCGTGACGCTTATTCATGAAAGGTATTTAGCCTTCGGCACAGCCGAAGACAGCTTTCCTTACTTGTTTTTTGCTTACAAACGTTACAATGGAACTTGCCTGGTTTTATTTTTTTTTTGCTAGATCGTTTGGCAATGCATTTTCTACTTTCTTTAGTGGTTTTCCAAATGTTTGCTTGCAGTTATAAGGTTCATCGCGTTTATTTTTTTCTTCAGCATTTTTTTTCTTTTCGCGCAACTTTTTCTGCCTTAAACGGTTTTTTTCTTTTTGCTCTTTCCACAGCTTCCTATTATTTTTTTTCAATTTCGATAGCTTTGCGCGGTGTTTTCGCATTCTCTCAGCTGCTTTATCGTGATATTCTTTAAACTTAACGGGATTTGTGCTTAGTTTGTCAAAGTACCGTTTTGATATTTCTTTTCTTGCTAAGCCACATGTTTTACCCATCTATATAATAAATATACATGCTAAAAAAAGCAAAAAAAAAACATATTTTTCAAAAAAGTTATACTTACGGTAGCGAACGCGACAACCTTCAAAAACCAATTAAAATAATTTGTATGAATCTAAGATACTGAAACTTTTTTTTTTAAATTTAGGCCACTAAAATTGATTTAAATATAAATTTGCAGCCACGTGTTACGATCGATCGCAACTACTGATAAAAAATAATGATTTACGGACAAGAACGCGACAAAACAGTATCAATGAAAGCAAAATAAAAATTTACCGTTATTGAGCTTCGTTTGGTCTCGTTGAATTTTTTGAATTCATTGTTGTTCCTAGCAAGATTTAATAAGACTAGTGCAAACATAATGAGAATTTACGTATTATCAAAAAATACAAAAATAAAAAGGCATTAAAGGTACACAAATGCTACTTTCTACGCTTTTTCAACTTTTAGGTCATTTTTCTAGTAAAAACACTTGAGATAAGCTGCAAATCATATTATATTATAAAAATATATATATTTTTTTATATAATATCAGAAAAAATTATTTGTTTATCACTATTTTAATTTTTGCTCCCGGTAGACCTTTCTATGGAAAAACCCATATTTGCTATAATAAAATCGAAGTTAGTCTCATATTACGAGTAGCAAAAACATTCTTTATTGATATCGACAACATTCCTACCCACAACAGCAAAAGTTTCTTCTTAAAAGGGGAAATTGAATTTTTTACTGCATAATTTTACGACGTTTATCGGAAAATTTATAGTTACAAATGTATGCGTGGGTTTCGCTGAAAGAAAAAGATAGCTGTTCATCTAAGGAGTCACAGCGTGTGACTGGAGGGATGCCAAAGCCCCCAATATTTTCATCAACACTGCCAAGGTATCCATTGTCTGCGATACATTTAAAGCTCTCTATTATTATTTGGATTACGTCACTAAAAAACAAGATTCATTAATGAAGACTGGATTATAACTCGAAAGGATACTTAGTTCACAAAAAGTTGCGCTTGAATAAATAGTTTTCCGTTGAGGTCCTCTTCCTGAGATCTTGTACATGAAGGATATATTGATGCAAAATATATGGAAAAAAGTTGAATACTCAAAAATGCGTATCTCGAAAACAACGAATTTGCTATTCAGCCAAGTTAAAATATAAACTGTCCACTCAATATAGAAAAAGTTTAAACAAACAAAAAATTACAGTTTCCGAGATATTAATTTTTGAAAAAAGTCATCAATTTTTACTAAATACTAAAAAAAAACTGTCTTTTTTTTAACTATATGCTATTGTTTATAAATTTCTGTTCAAGTAAAAGTGAAAACGAACATTTCAAAGAAAAAATCATGAGAATCGGTTAATTTTTGACAAAGATAATATGCATTTCATCAATATATGGGTGGAAAAAATGTTTAATATTCAAAAATTCATATCTCGAAAACAACGAATTTTGGCTAATAACCATTTAGCCAAGTTGAAATATAAACTGTTGACTCAATATAGAAAAAATTTCAAAACAAAAAAAAAATAACCTTTTTTGAGATATTAATTTTTGAAATAAGTCATAAATTTTTACTAAATACTGAAAAAAAAATAAATTTTTAAACTATATAACATTTTTTATAAATTATATAAAAGTAATAGTAATAACGAACATTTAAAAAAAAAATTAGGAGAATCGGTTAATTTTTGACAAAGTTATTGCGAGTTGAAAAAATGGGCGAAAAAAATGTTCATTGCATTTTAACGATTTCAACGGCCGATAAATCCGAAAAAAAAATTTTTTCAGCAAAAAAAAAGGACACGTGTTTCTTTATTTTGACCAAAGAACAACATATAAAAATTTCATCGAAATCAAAAATCATGTCCCGCGCGGACCGGTTGTCTTGAAATGGAATGAGCCTATCTATTTTCGAAAAGCTTCTGTCAACCTCCATAAAACTATTAGTAAAACACTTTACGAGCAACTTCACTATAGGTACATCGTACAGCACTACAGCATTACCAAAATTCATGGGCGTAAACATTTAAGTACATGTGTAAAAAATACAAAAGTGCATAAGTACGAGGTAACAGGGAAACGCAAGCCATTCACTTCTGCGATGTGTCTACTTTATATTGAAACAGGAAATACGAAAATAAGTAGCAATACATTTACTGTAGGTATATGATGCTTCATAATTTAGGGTACTCCCTCCACTAGAGAGAAGTTTCTGAACAGAAATATGTATGCAGAAACAAAAAGCAGCATCAAGAAAAGGAGCTTCCAAAAGAAAATGTTCAAGTGGAACACTCGTAATAATGCCAACAACTTAATGAAGGCTGTCGTCGCATGGCAATATGAAAAAACTTAATAAAATTAACGTCACATATTCTTGCGTTTCATTTTCCAGCAGTTTTATTAACAGTTTCATTCCATTGTCTCGTTAACCAATTTTAACGTACTCATAATTATATTTCTCAATTGTTGTGAACTTTTAATAGTTAGCTTCTTGCAATGCTGCGATTTTGATTTTTAAATGTTAGGTTAGGTTAGGTTGCGAGGGCAGGACAGAGTGCAGGACCCTGCCCACCACTTAGGCCAGTCAAGTTGGCCCATTGTGATACCCTATGCGGTCTTAAGACCCACCCCATATCCGAGAGACAAACATCAACACTCTCACAATCTCACACTTGGATTAGAGGATCAAACCAGCTCGTGGAATCAATGAATTTCGATAGAGCCCTAATATCCATTTTTGAAACCTCCGTGAGGTCATCGATGAACGGTTGGCCGAGAATAGCCAATCGTCTTCTGCTGAGTGCAGGACAATGACACAGCAGATGTTGAACACTCTCCTCCTCTTCAATACATCTGCAACTGCGACAGTAATCGTGAGTTATTACGCCCATCCTAGCACCATGTGTGCCTATTAAGCAGTGCCCTGTTAACACCCTTATCAGTGATGAGACACCGGATTTATTAAGTGACAGCAGACAGTTAGTGCGTCCTTTGTTGTACGAAGGCCAAGTTAGCCTTGATATCTCGCACGTCGAGAGACCTGACCAGAGCTCATTTGCCCTTTGTAAGGTATTTGTGCTAGCTCGGAGTTTGAAAGATGCCATGGGAATGCCTACCAGATCATTTCCTGGAAGGAGATGAGTGGTGGTACCTCTTCTGGCCAGCTCATCCGCTATACAGTTGCCTTCAATATCCCTGTGACCAGGTACCCAAATAAGGCTGATACTGAAGTGCTGAGCCATCTCGTTAAGAGATCTGCGGCATTCAGTTAGCGACTTTGTGTTGTCGACATATGAGTTCAGTGCCTTTAGCGCGGCCTGACTATCTGAGAAGATAAATATCCGTTTGCCGTTTTGGGGCGTAGACGCTAGGCTTTTCACTGCACCGTGTATTGCCAGCATTTCTGCTTGGTACACACTGCAGTGGTCGGGAAGACGAAAGGAGATCTCTAGTCCCAGGTCCGGTGAAAAGATACCTCCACCCACCTTCCCTTCAAGCTTAGAGCCATCGGTGAATATGTTCATGGCATTCCGCACAGTATGCGGTCGGTAATCCCATTCTTGTCTTGTGGGTATTTTCACCTCGTAGTTCCTAACGAACACGTTGCTTGGCGTGCAATAGTCAGTATGTAATGGTATGCTCACAGGTGCATGGGAGCCTAAAATTGTAGCGTGACCACATGTACCGCCCTTCCATACGTCGGTCTCCCTTAGTCGCAGAGCTGTAATCACAGCCATTTCTTTAGCCACCAGATCGAGTGGTGGAAGATTCAGCATCGTGTTGAGTGCTTCTGTCGGAGTGGAGCCGAGGGCCCCGGTTATGCAGAGTTCTGAACTCCTTTGGACTTTTTGTATCTGCTTGAGGTACGTGTTCTTGGTTAGTGCCGGCCACCAGACCAGCACACCGTACAGTAAAATTGGACGAACAATAGCTGTGTATATCCAGTGCACCACTTTGGGAGAGAACCCCCACGATATACCAATTGCTCTCTTGCAAGTAAACAACGCGCATGTTGCCTTTTTAACTCGTTCCGCTATATTGTCGCTCCAGAGTAGTTTCCTGTCTAGAATAACTCCTAGATATTTGACTTTGTCACTGAGTACTAAAGTTGTATTCCCAATTTTTGGTGGTATTAAGTTCGGTATTTTGTACCTCCTAGTGAAGAGGACAAGTTCGGTTTTCTCGGGGTTAACCTCCAAACCTGAAGCGTTCGCCCAGTCGCATACTTTAGTTAGAGCATTTTCCATTAAATTGCAGAGGGTTTGAGGAAATTTTCCCCGAATGATAACGCAGATGTCATCGGCGTACGCGATCACTTGGTAGCCTTCAGCTTCCATGAGACGTAGAAGTTGGATTACAGTAACCAGCCACAGGAGCGGAGAGAGAACACCTCCTTGCGGGGTACCTCTGTTAACGAGTCTGTGAACCGAATTACCGCCTAGCTCCGTAGTAATCCGTCTGCTAATAAGCAATTTGCGGATAAACTCCACAAGGCAGGCATCGACCCGCAGACCCGTTAACGCCGAGGTGATGGCTTCCGGTAGAACGTTGTTGAAGGCACCTGCTATATCAAGGAAAGCCACTAGTGTATATTCCTTTGTGTCAATTGACTTTTCTATAACAGATACCAGAGAATGCAAGGCAGTGTCAGTCGATCTACCTTTACTATAGGCGTGTTGAGCCCGCGACATGTGAGTTGAGTCTATCGATCTTCTGACATAGTCCTCCAAAAGTCTTTCCATAATTTTAAGTAGAAATGAAGATAGGCTTATTGGCCTAAAATCATTAGGTTTGGAATGGGATGGTTTCCCGGATTTTGGGATAAATACTACCTTAACCTCTCTCCATGATGCAGGTACATAGTTGAGCCTGAGGCAACTAACAAACATGGTCTTCAGCCAGGGCTTAATAAGCTCGGCTGTTTGTTGTAACTGGGCCGGGAATATTCCGTCCGGTCCTGGCGATTTGTAGGGCTTGAGACTGGCCAAGGCCCAGTCCAGCTTTTTATCATCGGTTATTTCCTTTATCAGCTGATCCGAAAGCATTTCATTCCCGACCGTAGTAGAAGCCGTGACTGTGCATGTCGGAAAGTGAGCATCCAGAAGCAGATTCATTGTGTCAGTGCTCGAATCGGTCCAATTCCCATCCGGCATTTGTATGTGGCTCAGTGTAGCTGGCGATTTTGAGAGCACCTTCCTCAGGCGCGAAGCTGCAGATGTTGATTCGATATTGTTGCAGAAATTCACCCAGGAGGCCCGTTTGGCCTTTCGAATTTCTTTCTTGTAGTTACTTAATTTAGTTTTGTGAAGTGCCCAGGATGTTGCGCTACCATCCTGTTTGGCTTTGTTAAAGGCCGACCTACATGTCCTTCTGAGATTATCTAGATCGGACGACCACCAGGGTGGTCTGTGGGTTTCAGTTAACTTTTTAGGCGGACACGCCTTGTCTAGAGCAATCTTGCAGTGTTGATTGAAGGAGCTGACGAGGTCGTCTAGCTCCTCTTCCTTTCTAGGTGTTACCAGCTGATTTGACAAATATTTGCGAATAAGCTTTTGGTAGTAACCCCAATTTGTTTTCCTAATATTCTGTATATATTTCGGACTTGTATGTAAATCTACTAAGGAGAAGCTAATGTATCTATGGTCTGAGAAGGAGTGCTCGCCTAACACCCTCCATGATTCTATGAGGTGACTGTGAGAGTCAGTGACCAACGTTATATCGAGGACTTCCTCTCGGTTTCTTGTTACGAAGGTGGGTTCATTCCCCGTGTTACATATACTTAGGTTAGTGCCTAGTAGGTAGTTATAGAGTGACTCACCTCGCTCATTTGTGTCAGTGCTGCCCCATTGGTTGTGATGGGCATTAGCGTCGCCGCCTAGCACGATGATATCGTCCCGTGGTTTTGAGAAACTCACGAACTCTCTAAAGTTGTTTGATGGTAGTGGTCCTTGGTGATCGTGAGCTAGATAGAATGATGCGAACCTGCAACTTCTACCTAGCCCCTCGACGCTTATCGCTGTCAGATCTCCGTCACTAAACTGGGGTAAGAGAAGAGCGTTAATATTTGATTTAACTAAAATACACGTTCGAGGTTTACCTTTACCTGTTGCGCTATAAAGCTTGTAAGTAGGGGTCCTCAAACCACAGATCCTATCTCCAGTGATCCATGGCTCTTGAACCAGGACAATGTCTACTGCGCCTTTTGAGAGCTGCAGTAGTAGTGCGGCCGAAGCAGCTTTACAGTGATGGAGATTAATCTGGAGGACCCTCATCACTTTTTTTTGCGCTCTCCTCTGTGAGCGTCACGTCCGAGTCGCCGTCGCTCAGAAGCTGACTCTCGGAGTAGAGTCTCCTGAGAGCCGAGCCACCGTCCGAGCTGGACGACGCGAACCCACTCCCTGTGTCAGACGCCACTGACTGCCTGTCATCCGCGTCCACCTCCATATCATTTTCACTGGGGGGGGGGGGAGCTCCACCTCCGGATTTGAGGTGAGGTTGGCTAGGGCCTCGGTATCGGACTTATATACCTTGAGGACCACCTTTTCATAGCCATACCTCACTACGTACTTGCATCGGGCCAGAGCCTCGATGCTTGCCTCATCCAGAAGCAGAACGATCTGCATGGTAGCCTTATCGGTCTTATCCACGTTCACCACCCTCCAGTTTGATGTAGGCAGCTCAGGGTTGTACTCCTGCAGCACATCTAAAATCTCATCTGGTTCCGTGCAACCAACTGGAATCCAAACTCTAGCCCTTGGGCGTTGCGGGATATCAACCGCGTCCACTGCCCTCAAGCGCGCGCCGGGATAGACTTCTCCTATGCGCTGTATGCCAATTTTGTACAGGTCCACGGACCTGCTGTCATCGCAAGCGATCAGCTTCACGTTGCCCTGGTACCAACCCGCATCGGCGTAGTTGGGTGGAGGACCAGGGTTGTCCCATTTGACCTGTACAGCCACTTTTGCGAGCGCGGCCCTGATCCACTTCCACTGCTGCTTGGGGATCCTGCCGTCTACGTTGCTCTCATCTATTACACCAATGATCTTGCGATCCTTGGCAATGTCAGCGAAGGACCTCGTCGGTCCTCCTATTCTGGCCTTTTCGGTGCCGTAGGGATGGTTTCCTCCAGCGATCGGTTTCGCTTAGAGGTTTCCCCCTTGTTGTTAGCGCCATACAGCTCAACCTTAAAATCCGGCAATATCCGCCGAGCCCACGCAAGATCGCGCTGGAGCTTCGCCCAGGCCTCTGCCGAAACGTCTTCCTCCCTTATCGGTGAGGTCGCGTTCTTAAACAGGATCCGGGCTGCCGACCGCTTGTCATTGTGGTTGGGCTTGGTGGATTGCCTGCCCGCCAGGTCCTCGACCCTAACGACAGCACCAACATTCCTGGAGCCACCAGCCAAGGGCTCACCAGACGCGTTACGCTGAAAGGCAAGACCACTTGTGGAGGCTACGGGGTTGATAGCCTCGTTTTTGGCCTCCCGATCGGAACCCCTGGAGGAGGCACCGATCATCGGACTACTCAGACCGGTTTTACACTCGGCCCTACTACGTCGAGCTGCAGCAGCAGCAATGAAACGCTGGGGAGTCCTCTCAGCTTTACTAAGGTCCGGCTTGGCCGTGACCTTTTTAACGGAGCGAACTCCTGTTGGCTTTTTTTGAGGAGACCCAGACTCCTTATTTTTGTGGTTGTTGTTGGGAAAATTGTTCATGTTTGAACCCACGAGTTGCGGAGAAAGGGGAAGGTCCACCCTGGGCAGAGATCCGCATACCCAGGGTAAGGCTAATTAGAATCGGAGGTCGCCAGGTATCCGAAGCACTCCGTTAGCGACTGGGCTATTTTAGGGCCCCCAGCCAGGCTGATCCTCGGCACGGGTCGTATGACACCTTGATCCAGCCCATTTCAAGGAGGGAAGATAGGAAAGGGGAGGGAGTGGACTGTGATAGAGGCTACGAGTAGCGGAAGGAAAAATCAGGTAAGAGGGGGGGGAGAGGTCGCCGCTCGAATTAGCCGCCGAAGCGTTACCGGGTCTCACCACGTGGAGGCTCCACCCCCACTTGGAGGAGGAGGGTGCATGCACCTACGAGTCGACGGTTTGAGGTGGCGCTGGTGTGTGCAAGGCGCGAACACCCCCATGAAAGACACCCTTTTAAATGTTTTATATTTTCAATTTAATTTCAAGGAGAAGTTAACGTCGCATAGTGGTTCAGCCGCGGAAAAAATAAATTTTTATAAATATCTAATTTTCAGATTTAAGTGATGCAGTCTTATAAAGAAATGTTCAAATATGACTCACGAACACTAAATTAAAGTAAATAAAACTGCTAAGAATTTTTTTCTAACTTTAGCTATATATCTTGAATATAACTTTTAAAGATGGGGTCGTAGTTTTGATTTTGTACAAAATATAGTACTTCCTTGGCTAAATAGAGAAGAAACCAGTGAGATCGAAAAAATAATAAAATAAGCAAGCGAAAATGTTAGCTTATAAATGCTACCTTTGCTACTTTGACAGACAAAAAGTTTCCGACATACAGCTTGCTACACCTTATATCTATAATGAAATGAAAACTTGGAATGTTTTCTATCCTTTCCTGAGAGAAATCTTTGCTCATGTTTTGGCCTTTGACGTAAACTTGGTTTAATGATGAAAAGTCATTTCAAATTTTCATAAAAGTGACAAAATGTTACTTATAGGTAACATTTTTTTTTGTTAACGATAGTAGATGCGAGAGTCGAGTGGAGAAATAAAGATGGGCATAGTCTAGTGAGCTCAGAATTTATGTTTACCAGTAACCACCTGTGAAATAAAAGAAAGGGACGGGTTTCTATTCCATTGGGAGAATGCTTATAAAAGTCATTTGAGATTGATTGGTTGTTGTTAAACCGAAAAACACTTAGCAAGAGTTGCGTTACTGGCCATCCCATTTCAACGCCAAAGCGCCAATAAAGTAGGGCCAGGAAATAATTTATTGATATGTATATTTATATTTATTTGGTAGATAATTGGAAAAGCAAAGGTAGGAAATCTAAAACACGCCAATTGTTTTCCTATGCAAATCAGCAAAAACACGTGTCCTATCCAAAATTAAATTTGTTTTGTAAATATGCAAAAGCTTAGAAGGGGAAGTTGTGAATACATATTTAGATTCAAAACAGGCCGAATCTAAGCAGACAATATAAATTTTGAAGCTAAATCAGTGCACCGGTATGGGATTTATGTCAATGCGATGGCATACAGCAAGTAGGTGTTAGCATGTGTCACTGAGCCCACATATATTTTGATAAGGCCATCTGATTTGTAAAAACATATCGTCGGTATGTATGTAAAACAATGTAACGGACAAATGCAAACCCACGTAAGAGGCAGTTTGGTCAAAAAAGAGATTTTCTTACCCGAATCCATTCATTAGTAACAAAAAAGTCGGGGTTTGTGCAATAGAATGTCAAAAAATGCTCATACAAAAGTTGAACAGTTTTTAGGAGCTCTCCTGTAAAATCTGAGTGACTGCATTTACGTGGTTTTGCATTTGTTCGTTACGTTGTTTTCCATAAACACCGACGATATGTATGTGCGTGTGGATATGTCCTTCTGCTGCTACAGCTTTTGTTGATGATGCAATTCTCGGTTTAATAAACAAAAATTTGCATAAAATATACAGAAAAGCGCATCATCAAGCAATAACAGCAAGAACATTCATTGTATAGCAACAACAATCAAAGCTAGATGATTACCAATTATGGCAGGCGTGGAGTAGGATAATAGCTGCATGTAAATATGTACATTAATCTGGTTCAGATAATAAAAGCCTTTGAATCCAAACGCGATCAAAATATTGTTGACTTTGAAATCGGCATATTACTTAACCGGATATTCTTTCACTTTTTCATACCCAGCGTACTAGTACTAGAACAAGGGTATTATAATTTTGTCCACATAACGGTAATACGTAACGGCACAAAATAATCGAGATAGATATAGAGTTCCATATATGAAAAGTCTTAGGTTGAAAAGAGGAGTTGTGGCACCGCCCACTTTTCGACTGGTGGCAACTTTTAAACTGATTATGGTAGAACGATGAAATTCGGTACAAAGTATACTAGTATCGTTGGAAGTATACCTGATCAAATTGGATAAAATCGCCCTCTAATAGGTAAATCCCCCTGGTCATTATATTATGCCGCGCCCACTTGTAAGGGAGGCATTTTTGAAAATTCGATTTATCATAACTTTTGAACTGATTACTGTAGATTCATGAAATTTGGCAGAAGGTATACTAGCATTGTAAGGAGTTTACCATATGAAATTTGACAAAATCTCTTCCCAACCACATACATTTTTATCCCGTTCTGAAAACTACCGCTAGATATTTAATGTTCGGTCTATCCAATTGATTGACTTTCTATCTGTTACTTAAATTTACAATCGATTCTCTTTACTTTCTGAAAAAAATGGCAAAAGATAAAACTTTAGGCATAAATCTTGACAAAATCTTGTTTTACTGATGGAATACTCAAATGATGTCAGCTTCCATTCTTCTGCACGATATTGCAGGACGAGTATTATGAGCGAGTTGTAGAACATCATCTTTTATTTTTCGTCGAGAGGAAACTTTGCTTCTCAATTTCATACTCAGCCCAAAGTAGTGGTCGGCCAAAGTTTACAAACTTTACTGGCAAGGGTAATTCTTCGCTGGATTTCTGCGCTAGGATTAATGCTGGCTCCTAGTAGTATACGAAGTCCTATACTACTTCGAACTCATGGTTGCCAGCAGTGGCGTGGTGTTTTTCTTGCTGGCTACTAACTCTCCGCACTCATGTCTTTCTGCCCCTCTTTATCTCGTATTGCTTTTTTTTCAAAACCATATTCGTAAAAATTCCCAGATGTTCCCTCTTATGAATTGCA
This sequence comes from Campiglossa producta, assembly GCA_964058755.1. NCBI lineage: Eukaryota > Metazoa > Arthropoda > Insecta > Diptera > Tephritidae > Campiglossa > Campiglossa producta. The sequence continues at coordinate 89,871 of CAXKVI010000152.1, forward strand.
GATTCAGTACTATTTTTAATGAAAACCACAATACGAATACTTTGCAATCAACAAAATATGTTTTCCAAGGAATGAAACCGATTAAAATAAAAACGTTTCATTTGTAAAATTGCTAGATCATCTTTCAAACCAATTATTCATGATATCCTTTGGTAAAAAAAAATTTGTGCCCACAAAAATAAGACATTAAAGAATTTCAAAACCGTTTGGAACCGGTTCTGGCTTTTGAAACGGTTTCAGTTTCGTTCTTTTTCAAATAAAAATAACGGATAGGGTTTCGGTTTCGGTTTTGAAAAATGAATCGATTTTAATCGGTTACGGTTACGGTCTCGGTTTTGGTTTAGGTCCTTGATATTTTCTATGCAATCATATTTCGAAACTAGCGAAGAGCTTATGCAGGGGTAATAAATTTCATCGCATGTTAAATTCGACAGTTAGTTCCTCTTATCCCCATAGAACGGATATACATAACGAAGAAGGTGTTGGGGAATATTAAACCGAATCGTTTCCAAACTAACTCTTTGAAGAGTTTGGACATAAGTAAAAAAAGGCATTCCCCGTTTTTCGGTTACGGGCTTCCGAAGTTAGAAGTTTAGTTACTAATTGTTGTGGTATAGCACTTCTTATATACACTTTTGAATAGAAAAGGACACTAATCGAATAAGAGAGACAGAAAGGCCACGCCCACATTTTATCTTTTTCAATTTCTTAAAAAAAAAAAAAAAAAACAATTAGAAAAACAAACCTTCGAAGGGTCCAACTTCGGACATCGTAAGCCCGTAAATAAGTTTTACTTATATCTTAATCTTTTCAAAAAAGTTTATTTGGCCCAATATAGAAGTTTACACTTCAAAAATTGTGAACTAACTTGTAGCTAACTTCATTCCCTATAGGGTATTCGCTGATTGCGTTTAGTTTGCCTACGTAAGTATGCAGGTTTAAGTTTATTTGTTTAAAAGCCGACTTTTGCATGTTAAAACACTTAAACCCGTCCACAAGTAAATGTGCCAACAAATTAACGTTAAATAATCACCAGTTTGACACAAACTGACAATGCGGTTAAAACTTGCATACACATGAGAGCGTATGGAGCTAAGCGGACAGGCATAGATGTGCAAACATAAATTTCTGCAAGTAAGTGTGTAGACATGTATACATACATAAGTACATTCACACCTTTGTTGACATGCGTCGGTGTTAAGTTGCGTCGTGAGTCGGTTTTACCGTGTAACGAAAAGTAATTAACTTTCGGTTTTGGTAACACTTGAGTGCTTCTAGGTCAATATATACACATACATACATACATGAAGACATGCATGGATGAAGGGGGTATGTCGCATTCTCACTCAATTTCTGTTTTTGGCATCGGTGAATAGTTTTTATGCATATCTATATTTCTGTCTTATTAGAACTTGGCTATCGTTAAAATTGTAGAAGATAATTCATGGATGAAGGGGGTATGTACACAACTTTTCAATATGAATTGTGGAAAAAGGGGGTATGTTCCGTTTTTTTCATATAAAGTACTAAACATAAACTTATGCTTTTTATGGCATATTATGCAACGTCTTTTATGGCTTTGCATACATTTGAAAAACCTGAAATGTTTAAGCAAAACTTTAAAGTCAATTTTCTCGTTTCACTCAAAATGCGACATACCCCCTTCATCCATGCATGTCTTCACATTTAAGAGTTGGTCGAATTTTTTTTAATCAGGGGTACATTTTTGCCCAAGAAACTATAGGTCTAACATGGATTTCGAGCTAGCGATTTTTTCATTCTAGTTTTTTTTAGCACGGAAGCGCCCTATCGCGGAGGTCAAAAGAAAAAAGCAATACCAGGAATCGATTTCTCGACCCCATAAACCCCCAGATGCACATAAAGAATGAAATTTGAATTTGAATGAATAAAATTTGTTTTGTAAACTTCATAAAAGAAATAATAAAAATAAACTTTCATAAATTATGTAATATCGATATAAGTTTTGCTTAAATACACCTCCCTTCCACTTTATTTTCAACGCTGAGTTGTCGAACCCAAAAACCCCCCGATGCAGATATATAGCTCGAAATTCATATTATACCTGTAGTTTCTTGGGCAAAAATGATTGAAATGATCCATATAACCATAATCGCCATTTAAATCAACCCGCTCTAATACATATGGATGTTCTTATATACTTTGAACATATACGTATGAGCCTGCATTTACCGCAAGCCAGCTTGTTTTTTGTTAAGGCTTTCATCGCCTTCTTCGCATCGGTAAATAGAGTGTCAAAAGTTAGTGTTGCGTTAACCTTTATGTGTACACCCGTGGTACCCGGGTAACCAAATGGGTTTATTTTACGTTTTTCAGATATAAAACACTGGAAGACAAACTTTATATTCATAATATGCCTTAAGCTGGGTTTTTTGGGTAGAAAACAACAAGAAAAAGATTTTATTATTATTTTTTCCTTCCTAGCTTTTTTCTACACTTTTGATTTTTCACCGCTAAGTGTACACCCGTGGTACCCGGGTACCTCTATATATATTATGGCAACTTAAAGTAAAATGTGGGTTGTTTTTGTGAAAAGTAATTAAAGAATGCTTATTTTAAGTAAGAATATTTAGTAAATATTATGTGTTTATTTATTTATTAAGTTTTAAATACATTTTGATTGTTAATTGGCACAATTGTTACAATTTGAAACGGTTACAGTATGGGCATTGCAAATCGGGCGGTTGCATTCAGAACATTGCTTTCTAGTCTAACGGCTTTTTTAGTTGGGGAAATAAGTAGGGCTCTTGATTCTAATCGATTACTCGACTAGTCGAATAGTCCAACTTTTGTGCTGTTTGAAAATCGAATAGCAGATATTCGATTTCAGCTAGGCGACTAGCTGTCAATAATCGAATACTAACGATTAAATCGGGTTCCCAGTTTTTACCCGGGTTAGGTTAGGTTAGGTTCAAGTGGCTGCCGCAGAGGCACACCTAGGCCAGTATTAAAAGGCCCGTTGTGATACCACCAACACTAGGAAAGTGAGTTCCGGGACCCTGCCATATGGAAAATCCCGATATTATCAGAATTCTCCACATAGCAGAATCCCGGCACTGACGTTCCTATACCGACACCGTTACTCCTCCTCGAACCATTTAGATGACTTGATGAAGGCCATCAGGTCCTTTATGTCCAGCTCGTGACCTGCGTAGGCTAACCAGGAAGGGAACTTCCAAAAAGCGCATTCTCGCGCCACTTAAAGCCGGGCAGTTGCAGGTGAGGTGCTCCACCGTTTCCTCCTCCTCATCATGCTTACAACTCCTACAGCATCGTCGGTAGAGCACACCTAGTCTTTCTGCATGCCTACCAATGAGGCAGTGCGCAGTTAATACGCCTATTAATATAGAGATTTCTCTTCTCCTTAGGGCATAAATTTGCCTTGATCTTTTATGATCCCATTTCGGCCAGGTTTCTTTGGATATCCGGCATCCCGGAGATTGCAGCCATCTTTCGTTGGCTTGGTGGAATGTGTACTCCTTCAGCATAAGCTTGCATGTGGCAAACGGCATACCTAAGCGCTCTTTATCCCGAAGAACCTGCTTGGTCGTGCCCTGCCTCGCAATTGCGTCTGCCCTACAATTTCCCTATGCCCCGGGACCCATGTGAGGTTCACGCGATTCTGTTGGGCCATCTCTTTTAGAGATCGACGACAGCTTTGCGGCAGTTCAGAGTTGAACGAGTAAGAGCCAAGGGATTTGACGGCCGCCTGGCTGTCTCTGAATATAAAAATGTCCTGCTGATAGTGTGCTGGCCTATCCAAGCCGCGGCGTCCATGATTGCTGAAACTTCAGCCTGGAAGACACTGCAGTGATCAGGTAGTCTTGAGGAGAGCTCAAGGTTCAGATCCTTTGAATAAACCCCTCCTCCAACTCTGACGTCTAACTTCGAGCTATCAGTATAAATGGAAGTGCCGCCATGAGTGGCGGGATTCCGATCCTATTCTTCCCTGCTGGGAATGTTGATTTTAAAACCGCTATCTCCGACTGTTGTGGTCGCACAACGATCTGTGCTCAGCGGAAGAAAGCTATAGAATCCCAAAATACTGGCGTGTCCAGTAGTGCTTGCGCCCCAGCCGGACGTTTCCCTTAGACGGAGAGCCGATGCTGCTGCTATCCGGTGCCCTTCCAGATCGAGTGGCACAATGCCAAGAATGGCCTGGAGTGCTTCATTGGTCGTTGTTCATAACGCACCGCTTATACACTATATATGTTGTATAATTCAAGTCGATATGTACCGAGGTACCCGGGTACCACGGGTGTACACTAGTGTAAGTTTTTTTCTGTGAACACACAACGGTTAAGGAAAAAAAAGCAGCAAAAGCAACGGAGAAACTTGTTTTCTCGCCTGGTATGAGCTAGAAGCAATTTTAACGTGTATTATTACATCAATAGACTACAATGCCATAAAGTGAAATTTTTTATTTTTTTTTTATTTTTCTAGGTATTATACTTTCATGCTTATATTGTAACGTGATGAGTTTGTCTACATCTGCGAAAGAAATATATGCTTTCAATATTCAGACATACTAGGCGTTTACGCAACGTCGAATTTCGTTTATGTAAGAAAAAAATTACGACTGGAAATATTTAACGAAGTCGCTGCAAGGTGTGAAATTTAAAGCCGAAGAGCTTAAAGTAGTTCTCGTTATATTTGTTCATATTTATTTGAGAAAGAACATTTTATATTATTTTATCTTACATATTTAATTTTATTTTGATTTATAAAATTTAATTTTTTTTCATTTCATTATTTTTTTTTTTTTTTTGTTCCCAGCGTACTAGTACTAGTACAAGGGTATTATAATTTTGGAATAATAAAGTTCAATGTACATATTCTTCGACTTTGGTCAAAATATTTCGCAAAAATATTAAGATTTAGTGGAGCTGGACTAAGTCAAAAAACCTCAAAAATTCACTTTTTTACATATACATTAGGGTGATTCAAAAAAAATTTCGAGTTGGTCTTACCCCCTAAAAAGTTAGGTATTGATGAGAAAATAAGGCTTGCAAAAAATTAGCGCTCTAACTTAACCCTTAGGGGTGGCTATTTTTTTCGCCCTTTCCCATACATTTTGTATGGGGAAAAATGGTATTTTTTTTTTCAAAATGAATTTTCTTTCAATTTTTGAAACTTTTTTGAAAATATTTTTACATACTCTTAAAGTTGAAGATTTGAAGCTTCCAAAATGGTAAGCCATGTGCAATTATCTTAACTACTAAGATAATTACAGCCATTTGAAAATGGCTGAGTTTTGTACTATAGCACACACATACACAGTAAACGTTAAGAGGCTGTAATTATTTTAATAGTTAAGATATTCGCACATGGCTTACCATTTTGGAAGCTTCAAAGCTTCAACTTTAAGAGTATGTAAAAATATTTTCAAAAAAGTTTCAAAAATTGAAAGAAAATTCACTTTGAAAAAATACCATTTTTCCCCATACAAAATGTATGGGAAAGGGCGAAAAAAAATAGCCACTCCTAAGTGTTAAGTTAGAGCGCTAATTTTTTGCAAGGCTTATTTTCTCGTCAATACCTAAAGTTTCAGGGGGTAAGACCAAAAATATAACCAATTTTTTTTATTTGAATCACCCTAATAGATATACATAAATTAAGTGTGAAAAAATATTTTTGAAACCAACCACCTCAAGTGATAAAGCAGTTTGAGTGTGCAAAGTTAGCATAAAAAATGTTTGAAGATTTTATCAACGCAATCCAAATAATAAAATGTTTGCTTATATTTTTGGCCTTATTTCGAGAGGAAGGTTTGTGGAAAACTTTACTAGCTCAGCCCATGTGTTTAGTCCATAGGCCTAAATATTACGGCACACCCTAGTGCCGGGTAGTTCACTTATATTTACCGGTAACAGTGTTTTCCTCTCCGGATAATAGCGAACGCTATTATTCGGAGTTAGGTTCGAAGTAACTTTTTCCGTTTTTAGTCTTTCACTTATTTTCCGTACGCCGACAAGCCCGCAGCCAAGTCACCGAAGGTAAGCCCATTTATTCTTACAACAATACTGTCAAATAATTTCCACTTTATTCATTGGCCACTTATTTATATTTATTTATTTATTTATTTATTTATTTATTTATTTATTTAGTCTATGATTTACAAACCTTACAGACTGCGAAAATTCAAACTTAAAACAAAGAAAAAAGAAAAAAATTAGGAATAATACATATACAGCTTTTCTTTAAATTCATTACGATTAGCAAAGATATCTAAGTTTGTTTCTCTACATAACAAATTAAATTCAGCTAATAGTCTGATAATTGTTCATTTTGAGCATACCTTGTTTTGCAGAGATCAAGAGAGAACAAATCGTTATGTCGTAACCCTGCAGTCAAATTCCGAACTACTCAGCAAACATACTAGTTCATTGACTAACCATTTTGTGGCATATGCCTACCAGTTCGTTGTTGATTAGTTTTAAAAGCAGTCAATGCCAAACTACTCAGCGAAAATTCTAGTTCATTGACTATACATTTTGTGGCGTATGCATACTAGTTCATTGCTGATTAGCGTTAAACCAGTCAATGCCAAACTACTCAGCAAACAATATAGTTCATTGACTATACATTTTGTGGTGTATTCATACTAGTTCATTTCTGATTAGCTTTAAACTAATCAATTCCAAACTAATCAGCAGACACCTAGCTCGTTTACTATACATTTTATGGATGTTTTTATACTAGTTCTTTGCTGATTACCCTTAAACCAATCAATGCCAATCTAATCAGAAAACATACTAGTATACAACTATAATTTGCTGGGCGAAATAATACTAGTCAGAAAAATCCTGGTTCGTACTAGTATGCAAGTATGTATGAAACTCGGGTTGAAGTCATACTACACCTTTTTCAGTTTATATTCAGAAAGCTTTCTGAATATCAATTGTAATTTTCTGAATGTCAATTGTATTTTTCTGAAAATCAAATGGAAATTCTGTAACTGCATTCAGATCTTTTATGATCCCTCTAGATCTTTTATGATCCCATTTTGGCCAGGTTTGTTTGGATGTCCGGCACCCTGGGGATTGTTGCTACTTTTCGTTGGCTTGACGGAGTGTGTACTCCAAGCCAACGAAAGGTGGCAACAATCCCCAAGTTGCCGGACATCCAAACAAACCTGGCCGAAATGGGATCATAAAAGATCTAGAGGCATTCACGCCCTAAGAAGGAGAGAAATCTTAATATTAAAGGTGTTCTAACTGGGCACTGCCTTATTGGTAGGCACGCAGAAGGGGTGCCCTATCGACGATGCTGTAGGATCTGCAAAGATGATGAGGAAGAGGAAACGGCGAAGCACCTCATCTGCAACTGCCCGGCCTTAAGCGGCGCGGGAACGCTTTTTGGGAGTTCCCTTCCTGGATAGTCTAAACCAGACCGCTGGGATTTTCCAAATGGCCGGGTCCCGGGACTGACTTTCCTAGTGCTGGTGGTATCACAACGGGCTTTTCAAAACTGGCCTAAGTGTGCCTCTGCGACAGCCACTAACATAACCTAACCTAACTGCATTCAACTGTTTGACAAGTCACAGATTTTTAAATTTAAAAAAAAAAAACTAGGTCCCGCCAACTCATAGGGAAAAAATCAAAGCAGCACACTATAAGTTGGAAGAGAAGTTCGGCAAAAGTCTCGTTAGAGGTTATGACAACCTGTTGGTATATAACCGCCATTTTTTTTACGTTGCGGCATAAACTTGAGTATATTGACAACAACAATATAAATTAACTCTACCAATGCTCCTTTAACTCGAGTGTATGGCCCAGCATGAAAGCAGTCTTACTTTGACTCTTTTTGATGTAAAAATAAGACTTAATTTTATCTATATATCATATGTGGGTCCGGAACTCCGCAGTGGACGACTAACTTAACCTTAATTTACCTTACCTAAAAATACAACCCCAAAGCCCCAATTACATAAAACTTTGACAAAAAAACTTGTGTTAACTTTACCGAGAATCGAACTCAGAGCCTTTAGCTCATTTTTGGCTGTGTATGAACTAGTATATCAACTGGTATAATGCTGATGCAGAGGCTGACTGGTATACCAATTGGTATGGTGCTGATGCAGAAGAGGACAATTGCTTTTCTTTTTCTCTTGTAACTGCTTCTTTTTTACCTTGTAATTCACAGATGCTTTTTCGTGTTTGGGTAAATACAAATAGTCGCTGCTTTCTAAAGAATAAACTGGTATATTGCTGATGTAGAGGCTGACTATGATACTGGTGCATAGACCGACTAGTAAACCAACTGGAATGAATGTCAAATTCGTGGACTAGTATGACAAGTGGTACGATCTGAATGGGCATAATGATTAGTATGTCCTGCCGCATAGACTGAGCAGTATGTCAACCGGTATGATTCTGATGTATATATGAACTAGTATGTCAACTGGTAAGATTCTGATGCAAATTTGAACTAGTATGTCAACTGATATGATTATGATGCATAAATGAACTGATATGTCAACTGGTATGATTCTGATGCATAAATGAACTACTATATCAACTGGTATGATTCTGACGCATATATGAACTAGTATGACAACTGGTATGATTCCGATGATTTTTATACCCAGCTGTACTTGTACACAGGGTATTATAACTTTGTTAGGATAACGGTTGGTTGTACAGGTATAAAGGAATCGAGATAGATATAGACTTCCATATATCAATATGATCAGGATCGAAAAAAAATTTGATTGAGCCATGTCCGTCCGTCTGTCCGTCCGTCCGTCCGTCCGTCCGTCCGTCTGTCCGTTAACACGATAACTTGAGCAAATAATGAGATATCTTCACCAAATTTGGCATGCGTACTTATTTGGGTTCAGAATAGATTGCTATTGAAAATGGGTAAAATCGGACCATAACCACGCCCCTTTTTCGATATCGAAAATTTCGAAAAACGTATAAAATGGGTTAATTCAATATTAGAAGCAGCTACAATGATAAAATTTGCAATATGTATTGATTTAGATGTTCTAAGGCCGATTTTATAAAAAATTTTGAAAAGGGGGCGTGGTGCCGTATATTTGAAGAAATTTTAAAATTTTGACTCTTAATAACTTCAGAACAGTTTATGCTAGTATAACGAAATTTCGTAGAGGACATACTATTGTTGTGGTAAATTCAGCTATAGAAAATAAACGAAATCGCTTCGCAACCACGCCTACTTTTTCATAAAAGTTATATTGAAAGGAGGTGGAAATATTGAAAAGTCCATATCTAATTAACTGATTTCGCTATAATAATATAATTTGGTACATACATCAACTTTCATATTCTTTACATAATTTTTTCAAAATTTTGGAAAGTGGGCGTGGCACCGCCCACTTATGAGTCAAGCAATTTTTATTAATTTTAACACCATTAACTATACAAAACAAAGAATAACAGCATTTTATGTGCACAGCTGGGTATGTAATGTTCGGTTTCACCCGAACTTAGACTTCCTTACTTGTTTTAACTAGTCTGTTAATTGGTATGATTCTGATGCATTAATGAACTAGTCTGTCAACTGGTATGATTCTGATGCATATAAGAAGTAGTCTGTCAACAGGTATGATTCTGATGCATATATGAACTAGTCTACCAACTGGTATGATTCTGATGCATATATGATCTAGTCTGTCAACTGGTATGATTCTGATGCATATATGAACTAGTCTTTCAAGTGGTATGATTCTGATGTATATATGAACTAGTCTGCCAACTGGTATGATTCTGATGTATATATGAACTATTCTTTCAACTGGTACGATCCTGACGTATATACGAACTAGTATCTTAAATGGTATGATACTGATGTGTATAATAACAAGTATATCAACTGGTATATTCCTGATGCAGAGGCTGACTAGTCAGCCAATTGGTATGGTGCTGATGCAGAGAAGGACAATTGCCATCTCGTAGGACATCGCCGTGTTAAAAATACCAGTTGCTAATATGGAAAAATTACAGAACTCGAACTAGTTGAAGCCGCCTAGCTGACTGGTATTTGATTAGTATAAAACTAGTTAAGTTGACTGCAGGGAAGTTCCTCACTGGCACATTGAGTTTTATGCAATGTCGTAAGTAGGGACAATCAATGTTCCCAAAAAGAACATCACGAATAAATACTAAACCAGATATCATTCTCCTACTGGCAAGAGTGTGCAAACTGATCAGTCTACATCGAGAAATATACGACGGAATCGGCATTTCAAACCTAATACTAGCTAATGCAAATTTTACAAACTTTTTTTGTACCCTTTCAATTCTGTTGGAGTGCACATCGTAGAACGGATTCCAGATAACGGCTGCATATTCAAGCTTAGACCTTACAAACGCGTTAAACAATAATTTTTTTGTATAAGGGTCCTTGAATTCAGAGCAGTTACGCCTAACAAACGCAAGAGATAAATAAGCTTTAGGTATGATATAATTAAGATGTTCAGTAAATGAGAAATTGGAGTCAAAAACTACCCCAAGATCTTTAAATTTATTACTAGAGCTAAGAACAGTACCAGAGATGGAATAAACTGAGGAAATAGGTGATCTAATTTTATTATAAGTGACCGAGCAACATTTTCCAATATTGATGGACAAATTATTACTAGAACACCAAACTTGAAACTTGTTTGGCTCCCTGAAATAAATCCCACGAAATAAGTCCCACTTTTAAAAACGAAATAAGTCCCGCCAAAAATTGCTGAAAAAAATGAAATAACTCCCACGAAATAAGTTCCACTTTTGAAAACGAAATAAGTCCCACCAAAATGAAATGATTTAAAAATTTACTTGAAATAAAATAAATAACTCCCACTCAAAATAAAATAACTCCCCCTTGAATAATATATGTATTTCTTAAATGAAATAAGTCCCACTTTCATAAACGAAATAAGTCCCACTTTCATAAACGAAATAAGTCCCACTTTTTCACTGTTTAATGCGATTTCAAATAAGAAGTACTTGGCTCTTCGAAAAAAAAACACACGTCGAATAAAATGAATAATCAAAGCAGAGAAATAATAAGGAAAAATCGTATGCAAGCTCTCAGAAGGCTTCTTAATGGAATGGATATTACGAACACGAATTCCAAATTCCTACTAAAAATATAATAAAACACATACATACGTAATTCATCAACAATTTTTTTTAATATTGTTTTTCCAGTAGTTAAGTTCGGTACCTATTTGTACACAATTCTTTAAAGTTTTTTTAATATAGTAAGTAGTATAATATAGTAAAGTAGTTTATAACAAAAAAGGAGAGCTGTGAGAGATAAGGACAAAAAATTATGTCCCTTTTACGAAATGTCCAATATATAACTTTTTGCAATAATGAAATCATAACATCTTTTTGTAAATATTCTGTAAAAGGGAATATTGTACATTTTGCATCCATTGATGCTCAAAATATTTTATATGAAATAACTCCCAGTTTACAAAACGAATTTATTCCCATTAAAAACGAAGTAAGTCTCACTTAAAATAAAAACGCGTAACGAAATAAGTCCCACCAATTGACGAAATAAGTCCCACTTTTAAAAACGAAATAACTTCCACTTTCAAAATAGCAATTTTTAGTGGGACTTATTTCAGGAAGCCACTTGTTTATCTCATTATGCAGAATTTCGATATCAGATTGGCTACTTATCTTCTTAAAAACCTTCAAATCATCAGCGTAAAGTAGATGTTCACACATAGTAAAACACTCAGTGCAATCATTGATGAAAATTACGAAAAATAGAAGGCCCAGAATACTTCCTTGTGGAACCCCCGAGGTTGCTCTATATGAAAAAGATTTTACGCCGTCAATAACCACATAATTAATTCTATTTATCAAATATGATTTAACCCAGGATAGGAAAGATGAATGAAATCCAAATTTATTTAATTTAGAAATTAATAGTCTATGCGACAGTCTATCAAAAGCTTTAGATAAATCCGTATAAATACAATCTACCTGTAAACCATCCACAAAGGCAGAAATGCAGTAATTAGAAAAAACAGCCAGGTTGGTGATCGTTGGCCGACCTGAAATAAAACCGTGTTGAGATAAGGATATGTAAGGTTTGATAGCAAATGAAAGCTTAGAACTAATGATTTTTTCAAACAACTTGGCAATATTAGTTATTTTAGAAATTGGTCGATAATTGGATGCCTCATTTTTACTCCCAGTTTTGAAAACTGGAGTAACAGAGGTCACTTTCCACTCGTCCAAAAAACAACCTGAGCTTAGTGACAAATTGAATAAAAGAAGTAGAGGGTCAACAATGGATGAAATACATTGCTTGAGAAAGAAAGCAGAAATATTATGAACATCGACTTGCTTAGAACATTTTAAGTCTCTTATAGCGGAAAATTCCCACCTAATAAATATTATTATAACGTTGAACTAATTCGTTGCTTAGGTAAGCCGCGTAAACACCATGATTGACGGATTTGTACCGTTAAGGTATCATTTTTAAGGTATTTTTTTTTTGTAAACATTTCTGCAAAATTTGACACATTTTGAGATAAATTTTCCGCATCGCGAATATTAGTATACCGCTAAACAGCCGGGAATTCCCGATTATTTTTCCTGAATCTTAATAGAACACGTCTGCTTTCAATCCCTATAAGTATTATCAACGCATTCTGCTTCATTTCAATTTTCTAATACTTTTTCACTTGTTAGCTATCATCAAAATACTACTTAGCTTTATTTCTCAGAAAGTTAACCCATTTCAGCCATTTTTTTTTTTCAATTCTAGAAAACTCCTTATCCAACATGAAATTAAGATAATATATTACTGGGTAATAGACGGGATATTTCAGTCTACGTTATCATCCAAGTATCTGAAAGATTTAGCGGATACCCTATGGAAATAAGGGTTGGGGAAAGCTTTTCTCGTATAATTAGGAACGCTAAGTCACTAAAGATTTCTATAAATTGGCCAATGACCAATAAATAATGATGGGAATTAAATATCATCTTGAAGATGAAGTGCGGTTATCTAATATAAAAAAAAATGGCTAAAATGGGTTAGTTTTCTAAAAAAAAACTACTGAAGTAGCTCTCTGATAATAATGTGGAAAGCTTTGCTTATTTCATTTTGCCTCAACCCCCTGCGGGTTAGGGGTTTAGAATGTGCCCGAGGTAGGCATACCAGTCTTAGGAGGCGACTAATATGCACATAGGTAATGACGTGCTAACTCGATGGTTGATCTACGGATATGATGTCTCTCACCTCTCATTACCATCTGTTGGGCCATCTCTTTTAGAGATCGACGACAGCTTTGCGGCAGTTCAGAGTTGAACGAGTAAGAGCCAAGGGATTTGACGGCCGCCTGGCTGTCTCTGAATATAAAAATGTCCTGCTGATAGTGTGCTGGCCTATCCAAGCCGCGGCGTCCATGATTGCTGAAACTTCAGCCTGGAAGACACTGCAGTGATCAGGTAGTCTGGAGGAGAGCTCAAGGTTCAGATCCTTTGAATAAACCCCTCCTCCAACTCTGACGTCTAACTTCGAGCTATCAGTATAAATGGAAGTGCCGCCATGAGTGGCGGGATTCCGATCCTATTCTTCCCTGCTGGGAATGTTGATTTTAAAACCGCTATCTCCGACTGTTGTGGTCGCACAACGATCTGTGCTCAGCGGAAGAAAGCTATAGAATCCCAAAATACTGGCGTGTCCAGTAGTGCTTGCGCCCCAGCCGGACGTTTCCCTTAGACGGAGAGCCGATGCTGCTGCTATCCGGTGCCCTTCCAGATCGAGTGGCACAATGCCAAGAATGGCCTGGAGTGCTTCATTGGTCGTTGTTCATAACGCACCGCTTATACACTATATATGTTGTATAATTCAAGTCGATATGTACCGAGGTACCCGGGTACCACGGGTGTACACTAGTGTAAGTTTTTTTCTGTGAACACACAACGGTTAAGGAAAAAAAAGCAGCAAAAGCAACGGAGAAACTTGTTTTCTCGCCTGGTATGAGCTAGAAGCAATTTTAACGTGTATTATTACATCAATAGACTACAATGCCATAAAGTGAAATTTTTTATTTTTTTTTTATTTTTCTAGGTATTATACTTTCATGCTTATATTGTAACGTGATGAGTTTGTCTACATCTGCGAAAGAAATATATGCTTTCAATATTCAGACATACTAGGCGTTTACGCAACGTCGAATTTCGTTTATGTAAGAAAAAAATTACGACTGGAAATATTTAACGAAGTCGCTGCAAGGTGTGAAATTTAAAGCCGAAGAGCTTAAAGTAGTTCTCGTTATATTTGTTCATATTTATTTGAGAAAGAACATTTTATATTATTTTATCTTACATATTTAATTTTATTTTGATTTATAAAATTTAATTTTTTTTCATTTCATTATTTTTTTTTTTTTTTTGTTCCCAGCGTACTAGTACTAGTACAAGGGTATTATAATTTTGGAATAATAAAGTTCAATGTACATATTCTTCGACTTTGGTCAAAATATTTCGCAAAAATATTAAGATTTAGTGGAGCTGGACTAAGTCAAAAAACCTCAAAAATTCACTTTTTTACATATACATTAGGGTGATTCAAAAAAAATTTCGAGTTGGTCTTACCCCCTAAAAAGTTAGGTATTGATGAGAAAATAAGGCTTGCAAAAAATTAGCGCTCTAACTTAACCCTTAGGGGTGGCTATTTTTTTCGCCCTTTCCCATACATTTTGTATGGGGAAAAATGGTATTTTTTTTTTCAAAATGAATTTTCTTTCAATTTTTGAAACTTTTTTGAAAATATTTTTACATACTCTTAAAGTTGAAGATTTGAAGCTTCCAAAATGGTAAGCCATGTGCAATTATCTTAACTACTAAGATAATTACAGCCATTTGAAAATGGCTGAGTTTTGTACTATAGCACACACATACACAGTAAACGTTAAGAGGCTGTAATTATTTTAATAGTTAAGATATTCGCACATGGCTTACCATTTTGGAAGCTTCAAAGCTTCAACTTTAAGAGTATGTAAAAATATTTTCAAAAAAGTTTCAAAAATTGAAAGAAAATTCACTTTGAAAAAATACCATTTTTCCCCATACAAAATGTATGGGAAAGGGCGAAAAAAAATAGCCACTCCTAAGTGTTAAGTTAGAGCGCTAATTTTTTGCAAGGCTTATTTTCTCGTCAATACCTAAAGTTTCAGGGGGTAAGACCAAAAATATAACCAATTTTTTTTATTTGAATCACCCTAATAGATATACATAAATTAAGTGTGAAAAAATATTTTTGAAACCAACCACCTCAAGTGATAAAGCAGTTTGAGTGTGCAAAGTTAGCATAAAAAATGTTTGAAGATTTTATCAACGCAATCCAAATAATAAAATGTTTGCTTATATTTTTGGCCTTATTTCGAGAGGAAGGTTTGTGGAAAACTTTACTAGCTCAGCCCATGTGTTTAGTCCATAGGCCTAAATATTACGGCACACCCTAGTGCCGGGTAGTTCACTTATATTTACCGGTAACAGTGTTTTCCTCTCCGGATAATAGCGAACGCTATTATTCGGAGTTAGGTTCGAAGTAACTTTTTCCGTTTTTAGTCTTTCACTTATTTTCCGTACGCCGACAAGCCCGCAGCCAAGTCACCGAAGGTAAGCCCATTTATTCTTACAACAATACTGTCAAATAATTTCCACTTTATTCATTGGCCACTTATTTATATTTATTTATTTATTTATTTATTTATTTATTTATTTATTTAGTCTATGATTTACAAACCTTACAGACTGCGAAAATTCAAACTTAAAACAAAGAAAAAAGAAAAAAATTAGGAATAATACATATACAGCTTTTCTTTAAATTCATTACGATTAGCAAAGATATCTAAGTTTGTTTCTCTACATAACAAATTAAATTCAGCTAATAGTCTGATAATTGTTCATTTTGAGCATACCTTGTTTTGCAGAGATCAAGAGAGAACAAATCGTTATGTCGTAACCCTGCAGTCAAATTCCGAACTACTCAGCAAACATACTAGTTCATTGACTAACCATTTTGTGGCATATGCCTACCAGTTCGTTGTTGATTAGTTTTAAAAGCAGTCAATGCCAAACTACTCAGCGAAAATTCTAGTTCATTGACTATACATTTTGTGGCGTATGCATACTAGTTCATTGCTGATTAGCGTTAAACCAGTCAATGCCAAACTACTCAGCAAACAATATAGTTCATTGACTATACATTTTGTGGTGTATTCATACTAGTTCATTTCTGATTAGCTTTAAACTAATCAATTCCAAACTAATCAGCAGACACCTAGCTCGTTTACTATACATTTTATGGATGTTTTTATACTAGTTCTTTGCTGATTACCCTTAAACCAATCAATGCCAATCTAATCAGAAAACATACTAGTATACAACTATAATTTGCTGGGCGAAATAATACTAGTCAGAAAAATCCTGGTTCGTACTAGTATGCAAGTATGTATGAAACTCGGGTTGAAGTCATACTACACCTTTTTCAGTTTATATTCAGAAAGCTTTCTGAATATCAATTGTAATTTTCTGAATGTCAATTGTATTTTTCTGAAAATCAAATGGAAATTCTGTAACTGCATTCAGATCTTTTATGATCCCTCTAGATCTTTTATGATCCCATTTTGGCCAGGTTTGTTTGGATGTCCGGCACCCTGGGGATTGTTGCTACTTTTCGTTGGCTTGACGGAGTGTGTACTCCAAGCCAACGAAAGGTGGCAACAATCCCCAAGTTGCCGGACATCCAAACAAACCTGGCCGAAATGGGATCATAAAAGATCTAGAGGCATTCACGCCCTAAGAAGGAGAGAAATCTTAATATTAAAGGTGTTCTAACTGGGCACTGCCTTATTGGTAGGCACGCAGAAGGGGTGCCCTATCGACGATGCTGTAGGATCTGCAAAGATGATGAGGAAGAGGAAACGGCGAAGCACCTCATCTGCAACTGCCCGGCCTTAAGCGGCGCGGGAACGCTTTTTGGGAGTTCCCTTCCTGGATAGTCTAAACCAGACCGCTGGGATTTTCCAAATGGCCGGGTCCCGGGACTGACTTTCCTAGTGCTGGTGGTATCACAACGGGCTTTTCAAAACTGGCCTAAGTGTGCCTCTGCGACAGCCACTAACATAACCTAACCTAACTGCATTCAACTGTTTGACAAGTCACAGATTTTTAAATTTAAAAAAAAAAAACTAGGTCCCGCCAACTCATAGGGAAAAAATCAAAGCAGCACACTATAAGTTGGAAGAGAAGTTCGGCAAAAGTCTCGTTAGAGGTTATGACAACCTGTTGGTATATAACCGCCATTTTTTTTACGTTGCGGCATAAACTTGAGTATATTGACAACAACAATATAAATTAACTCTACCAATGCTCCTTTAACTCGAGTGTATGGCCCAGCATGAAAGCAGTCTTACTTTGACTCTTTTTGATGTAAAAATAAGACTTAATTTTATCTATATATCATATGTGGGTCCGGAACTCCGCAGTGGACGACTAACTTAACCTTAATTTACCTTACCTAAAAATACAACCCCAAAGCCCCAATTACATAAAACTTTGACAAAAAAACTTGTGTTAACTTTACCGAGAATCGAACTCAGAGCCTTTAGCTCATTTTTGGCTGTGTATGAACTAGTATATCAACTGGTATAATGCTGATGCAGAGGCTGACTGGTATACCAATTGGTATGGTGCTGATGCAGAAGAGGACAATTGCTTTTCTTTTTCTCTTGTAACTGCTTCTTTTTTACCTTGTAATTCACAGATGCTTTTTCGTGTTTGGGTAAATACAAATAGTCGCTGCTTTCTAAAGAATAAACTGGTATATTGCTGATGTAGAGGCTGACTATGATACTGGTGCATAGACCGACTAGTAAACCAACTGGAATGAATGTCAAATTCGTGGACTAGTATGACAAGTGGTACGATCTGAATGGGCATAATGATTAGTATGTCCTGCCGCATAGACTGAGCAGTATGTCAACCGGTATGATTCTGATGTATATATGAACTAGTATGTCAACTGGTAAGATTCTGATGCAAATTTGAACTAGTATGTCAACTGATATGATTATGATGCATAAATGAACTGATATGTCAACTGGTATGATTCTGATGCATAAATGAACTACTATATCAACTGGTATGATTCTGACGCATATATGAACTAGTATGACAACTGGTATGATTCCGATGATTTTTATACCCAGCTGTACTTGTACACAGGGTATTATAACTTTGTTAGGATAACGGTTGGTTGTACAGGTATAAAGGAATCGAGATAGATATAGACTTCCATATATCAATATGATCAGGATCGAAAAAAAATTTGATTGAGCCATGTCCGTCCGTCTGTCCGTCCGTCCGTCCGTCCGTCCGTCCGTCTGTCCGTTAACACGATAACTTGAGCAAATAATGAGATATCTTCACCAAATTTGGCATGCGTACTTATTTGGGTTCAGAATAGATTGCTATTGAAAATGGGTAAAATCGGACCATAACCACGCCCCTTTTTCGATATCGAAAATTTCGAAAAACGTATAAAATGGGTTAATTCAATATTAGAAGCAGCTACAATGATAAAATTTGCAATATGTATTGATTTAGATGTTCTAAGGCCGATTTTATAAAAAATTTTGAAAAGGGGGCGTGGTGCCGTATATTTGAAGAAATTTTAAAATTTTGACTCTTAATAACTTCAGAACAGTTTATGCTAGTATAACGAAATTTCGTAGAGGACATACTATTGTTGTGGTAAATTCAGCTATAGAAAATAAACGAAATCGCTTCGCAACCACGCCTACTTTTTCATAAAAGTTATATTGAAAGGAGGTGGAAATATTGAAAAGTCCATATCTAATTAACTGATTTCGCTATAATAATATAATTTGGTACATACATCAACTTTCATATTCTTTACATAATTTTTTCAAAATTTTGGAAAGTGGGCGTGGCACCGCCCACTTATGAGTCAAGCAATTTTTATTAATTTTAACACCATTAACTATACAAAACAAAGAATAACAGCATTTTATGTGCACAGCTGGGTATGTAATGTTCGGTTTCACCCGAACTTAGACTTCCTTACTTGTTTTAACTAGTCTGTTAATTGGTATGATTCTGATGCATTAATGAACTAGTCTGTCAACTGGTATGATTCTGATGCATATAAGAAGTAGTCTGTCAACAGGTATGATTCTGATGCATATATGAACTAGTCTACCAACTGGTATGATTCTGATGCATATATGATCTAGTCTGTCAACTGGTATGATTCTGATGCATATATGAACTAGTCTTTCAAGTGGTATGATTCTGATGTATATATGAACTAGTCTGCCAACTGGTATGATTCTGATGTATATATGAACTATTCTTTCAACTGGTACGATCCTGACGTATATACGAACTAGTATCTTAAATGGTATGATACTGATGTGTATAATAACAAGTATATCAACTGGTATATTCCTGATGCAGAGGCTGACTAGTCAGCCAATTGGTATGGTGCTGATGCAGAGAAGGACAATTGCCATCTCGTAGGACATCGCCGTGTTAAAAATACCAGTTGCTAATATGGAAAAATTACAGAACTCGAACTAGTTGAAGCCGCCTAGCTGACTGGTATTTGATTAGTATAAAACTAGTTAAGTTGACTGCAGGGAAGTTCCTCACTGGCACATTGAGTTTTATGCAATGTCGTAAGTAGGGACAATCAATGTTCCCAAAAAGAACATCACGAATAAATACTAAACCAGATATCATTCTCCTACTGGCAAGAGTGTGCAAACTGATCAGTCTACATCGAGAAATATACGACGGAATCGGCATTTCAAACCTAATACTAGCTAATGCAAATTTTACAAACTTTTTTTGTACCCTTTCAATTCTGTTGGAGTGCACATCGTAGAACGGATTCCAGATAACGGCTGCATATTCAAGCTTAGACCTTACAAACGCGTTAAACAATAATTTTTTTGTATAAGGGTCCTTGAATTCAGAGCAGTTACGCCTAACAAACGCAAGAGATAAATAAGCTTTAGGTATGATATAATTAAGATGTTCAGTAAATGAGAAATTGGAGTCAAAAACTACCCCAAGATCTTTAAATTTATTACTAGAGCTAAGAACAGTACCAGAGATGGAATAAACTGAGGAAATAGGTGATCTAATTTTATTATAAGTGACCGAGCAACATTTTCCAATATTGATGGACAAATTATTACTAGAACACCAAACTTGAAACTTGTTTGGCTCCCTGAAATAAATCCCACGAAATAAGTCCCACTTTTAAAAACGAAATAAGTCCCGCCAAAAATTGCTGAAAAAAATGAAATAACTCCCACGAAATAAGTTCCACTTTTGAAAACGAAATAAGTCCCACCAAAATGAAATGATTTAAAAATTTACTTGAAATAAAATAAATAACTCCCACTCAAAATAAAATAACTCCCCCTTGAATAATATATGTATTTCTTAAATGAAATAAGTCCCACTTTCATAAACGAAATAAGTCCCACTTTCATAAACGAAATAAGTCCCACTTTTTCACTGTTTAATGCGATTTCAAATAAGAAGTACTTGGCTCTTCGAAAAAAAAACACACGTCGAATAAAATGAATAATCAAAGCAGAGAAATAATAAGGAAAAATCGTATGCAAGCTCTCAGAAGGCTTCTTAATGGAATGGATATTACGAACACGAATTCCAAATTCCTACTAAAAATATAATAAAACACATACATACGTAATTCATCAACAATTTTTTTTAATATTGTTTTTCCAGTAGTTAAGTTCGGTACCTATTTGTACACAATTCTTTAAAGTTTTTTTAATATAGTAAGTAGTATAATATAGTAAAGTAGTTTATAACAAAAAAGGAGAGCTGTGAGAGATAAGGACAAAAAATTATGTCCCTTTTACGAAATGTCCAATATATAACTTTTTGCAATAATGAAATCATAACATCTTTTTGTAAATATTCTGTAAAAGGGAATATTGTACATTTTGCATCCATTGATGCTCAAAATATTTTATATGAAATAACTCCCAGTTTACAAAACGAATTTATTCCCATTCAAAACGAAGTAAGTCTCACTTAAAATAAAAACGCGTAACGAAATAAGTCCCACCAATTGACGAAATAAGTCCCACTTTTAAAAACGAAATAACTTCCACTTTCAAAATAGCAATTTTTAGTGGGACTTATTTCAGGAAGCCACTTGTTTATCTCATTATGCAGAATTTCGATATCAGATTGGCTACTTATCTTCTTAAAAACCTTCAAATCATCAGCGTAAAGTAGATGTTCACACATAGTAAAACACTCAGTGCAATCATTGATGAAAATTACGAAAAATAGAAGGCCCAGAATACTTCCTTGTGGAACCCCCGAGGTTGCTCTATATGAAAAAGATTTTACGCCGTCAATAACCACATAATTAATTCTATTTATCAAATATGATTTAACCCAGGATAGGAAAGATGAATGAAATCCAAATTTATTTAATTTAGAAATTAATAGTCTATGCGACAGTCTATCAAAAGCTTTAGATAAATCCGTATAAATACAATCTACCTGTAAACCATCCACAAAGGCAGAAATGCAGTAATTAGAAAAAACAGCCAGGTTGGTGATCGTTGGCCGACCTGAAATAAAACCGTGTTGAGATAAGGATATGTAAGGTTTGATAGCAAATGAAAGCTTAGAACTAATGATTTTTTCAAACAACTTGGCAATATTAGTTATTTTAGAAATTGGTCGATAATTGGATGCCTCATTTTTACTCCCAGTTTTGAAAACTGGAGTAACAGAGGTCACTTTCCACTCGTCCAAAAAACAACCTGAGCTTAGTGACAAATTGAATAAAAGAAGTAGAGGGTCAACAATGGATGAAATACATTGCTTGAGAAAGAAAGCAGAAATATTATGAACATCGACTTGCTTAGAACATTTTAAGTCTCTTATAGCGGAAAATTCCCACCTAATAAATATTATTATAACGTTGAACTAATTCGTTGCTTAGGTAAGCCGCGTAAACACCATGATTGACGGATTTGTACCGTTAAGGTATCATTTTTAAGGTATTTTTTTTTTGTAAACATTTCTGCAAAATTTGACACATTTTGAGATAAATTTTCCGCATCGCGAATATTAGTATACCGCTAAACAGCCGGGAATTCCCGATTATTTTTCCTGAATCTTAATAGAACACGTCTGCTTTCAATCCCTATAAGTATTATCAACGCATTCTGCTTCATTTCAATTTTCTAATACTTTTTCACTTGTTAGCTATCATCAAAATACTACTTAGCTTTATTTCTCAGAAAGTTAACCCATTTCAGCCATTTTTTTTTTTCAATTCTAGAAAACTCCTTATCCAACATGAAATTAAGATAATATATTACTGGGTAATAGACGGGATATTTCAGTCTACGTTATCATCCAAGTATCTGAAAGATTTAGCGGATACCCTATGGAAATAAGGGTTGGGGAAAGCTTTTCTCGTATAATTAGGAACGCTAAGTCACTAAAGATTTCTATAAATTGGCCAATGACCAATAAATAATGATGGGAATTAAATATCATCTTGAAGATGAAGTGCGGTTATCTAATATAAAAAAAAATGGCTAAAATGGGTTAGTTTTCTAAAAAAAAACTACTGAAGTAGCTCTCTGATAATAATGTGGAAAGCTTTGCTTATTTCATTTTGCCTCAACCCCCTGCGGGTTAGGGGTTTAGAATGTGCCCGAGGTAGGCATACCAGTCTTAGGAGGCGACTAATATGCACATAGGTAATGACGTGCTAACTCGATGGTTGATCTACGGATATGATGTCTCTCACCTCTCATTACCCATCTTTTCCTTCCTCATGGATAGAGGGATGACATGACCTAGGAGGTTCTACTGGTCATACCAAAACGCGACAATCGGGCAGTTCCGTAAGGGAGTACCGCAGCGTGCCGGGTTCATATCCGGCCAAGCACTGCCAATTTCGGCATCACTCCCCAAAACCTTCGGGGAGTGTTTTTGCTGTTAAAAACAACAACAACAACAACATTTTGCCTCAACCTAACTTCGAACTAGGTCAAAAATA